>VZSE01004535.1:502792-794426 GCA_013398275.1 Promerops cafer | reverse complement strand
TTTCTCCCTGTAAAATTATATAACTGGTTTCATTTGTGCTTTTTTGTGTGCTGGCCTGAAATTCACGCTGTGGCAATGATTCTGACTGGAAAGTCACTCATATAAGACCGAAGTCTTTGGTCAAGTCCATGTCACCTTCTACTCCTTTGGAAGCAGTAGTGATGGTGCTTCTGAAAAAGGGGGGGGCACTCCAGGTACATGCATGCCACATAGCTGACTGCCACAAAAATTACCTAGGCACACAGACAGTAGTTCTGATGGCATTAGAATGGGGGGATTTATTTTTTTGTTTAGTGAAGGTTTTGCACTGATTGGTGTTTCTTAGAAAACCAGAGGAGACCAGGATGTAGCAAAATGAAAAGAATAAAGGGAGAGAGGGAGTCAAGTTCATGGCCTCAGACAGTCATTCTGGATTGATTAGATAAATGGTTTGAAACTTGGACCAATTTTTCATGGATACAGAAAAGTAGATATTGCTGGTAGAGTGTTTATTGCTAAGGGCTCCTATAAGGAGAAAATATCACTTTATTAGCTGCATGGGCACCTACTTGCTTTCCTCTCCAACTTCAGACAGTTTCTGAAGATTCTTGTGAACCTAATACTCTCTTGTCCTTCCAGAATGATGAATTTACTGGCATCCAGGTCTCTGAAACCCAAGAAATACATTGGTAAGATACTTGTCAAGACATTTTAATCTGTTGTCTCTAACCCGGTTCATCTATAACACATAATAGAACGCTGCATTATTAAATAATGCACATAATTCAGGAAGTAGTGTCACATGCTTTCACCCATTAAACATCTTTCTTTATGCTAAGGCACAAAACTTGATTTAAATGAACCCTGTTGAATAGTAGCTGCACCTGCTAGCCAAATGCTGAGTCTACTGATCAAAACCAGCCACATAGCTGGTGAATTAATCCCCATCTTACTGCTATACCACCAATTACAATTTCTTCACTCTTTCCCACAGATTTCCATCCAACAATTGTCTGCTCCTCATTAAGCATGCCAATATGTCTTAAATCTTGCTTTGCTGCCAAAAAATTTCATGACCAGGAAATCTATCTGTTTTATTTTTAACAGAAGTCAGCTCAGAAATAATATTTAATATTTAACAGGCATACAAATTTTTCGTTGGTTATGGATACATGGAACAGAAATCCATAAATAAAAGTAATCATCTGGTTTTCTGAAATATTTTAAGTTTTCTATAGTTATGCCAGTTTTCACATTCTATTATGATAGTAGCCCTGTGGATATATTTCAGTTAATAATCTAATTGTTAATGCAAGTGAAAAACACATTCATAATTCCTTTGGCTAGTGGTAGCCAAAGAGGCAACAGCTGGGCTGACCTTTTTGCAGTAATTTTGTGTGATCTCCTGGGTTTCATAGATCTGAGTGTCACTGAACTTTAAGGAAAGCTGTTAAGGAAAGGCATGAGATTCCAAAGGACCATCTTAATTATAGTGGAGTCTGGTGTAGACTATCAGGCTAGAGGATGAGGCTCTTTGGCAACACTGGGACAAATTTTTTGATGTGCAGGAACTGTAGGTTTAGCTATAGCTGACACCAATAAAATTAGAATTAGGATCTGCAAGGAAAAACAAATCAAAGCAGAAAATTTCAGAGAATTTGCTCTTTACTCTTCAGCTTAAAACTCTTTCTAATGTTAAGGAGTGGTGAAAGAGATTTTTAAAGACCAACTGTCATATCTCAGGATTTTCTCCAAAAATCTGAATTTTAAGGGAAAAAACACCATGAAAAAAGGAAGGAAGGTCAAATTTCAGAGGAAGAGCTTACAAAGATGTTTCAGGAGGACCTTGGGGTGGTCCAGACATGCAAATAAAATTGAGACACAATCAGTAAAAAAAAGTAGAGTTGTGCAGAAACATGAATACTACGAAGGAAAAGAGGGAGTTGATTTATTACGTAGCAATGAAAGAAGACTATATTGCTGATATGTTTTCTTCTGGCTGTTTTTGTTTTTCAGCATTGGCTACCTGAGTAACTGATCACAGAGCTAATATTTATACTATTAAAGAAAGGATTAGAGGTTGCTTAGATAAATAAATTTTGTCCTGCATGTACAGAGTGTCTACAGCTTCTGGGCTTTTTATGAATCATGCGTGAGAGATCATTGATGATGGATATGGTTCTGGAAGGTAAAAACAAACAGAAAACTTCAGAAGGGGCAAAGAGAAAGGAGGAGTTAATCAGTTAGATGGCAAGCACCCTAGGAAAAAAACTGTTAAAAGTTCATGCTTTATAACAGGCGAGAAGAGACATTCTACATCATCTCAGGCCAACTGTTCTGGTGTTTAACCAACTTCATTATGAATTTTTTCCCCGTTACATCAAATCGGAGTTTCCCTTGCTGCAGCTGGGACCATTGCATTGGGTGATGGAAGACCAAAGTTAGATTTCTACCGTTTGCCTTTCAGGCCCACTGAGCTTCTCCTCAATTTGTATGCTTCAGCACTCCAGTCATCATGGGCAGTCTTCACTGAATTCATTCCAATTTATCAGTGTTGTACTGTCAAGCCCCAAACAGAATATTGTCACCTAGATGTGGCCTTCAAATGCTGAATAAAAGGGACTAATAACTTCCCAGGGTATGCTGGCTCCGTTCTTCTGAATGCAGCCCAGTATGTGGTTAGGCTTATTGTTGAAAGGGCACACTGCTGAACTTGTCCACATTGACTGCCCAAGTCCTTCTCTACAAAGCTGCTTTCCAGTGGGCTCCCAGCTGGTACTGTTACTGTGGATACTCTGCCTTTGGAATTCATGAGCTTTTTTCGGCCAATTCTTACAGCCTGTTGAGATCCCTTCAAAAGGCAATCCTGCCCTGTGGTGTGCTGATCAATCTTTCCAGCTTGGTGTCATCCACAAACTTGCTAAGGGCACATTCCATCTTACTCATTCTTAAGATGTTAAATGTAGTACAGACATAAAACAGCATCCCGGTATTAGCTCCTGATGAATGCCATTAATGTTGACCAAGAGTTGCTCTTTGCACTGCGAAATACTAATCTTTCAGCCTCTTCATACAACCAGGTTTCCACAAAGTGTTCTTTGCAGCTCACCCATTCCTTCATTTCTCTCCAGCTTGGCTACCAGGATACTATGGGAGAACACTTTGAAAACTTTGTTAAAGTCAAGGAAAACAGTATCTGCTGCTTTCCCCTTATCTGACAATTAGCTATTTGTAGAAAGCAGACAGGTTGTTTGGGTGTGATTTGCCTTTGGTAAATACATGTTAGCTGTTAGCATTCACTTTCTTCTCCTGGAGGCCTATCCCAGCATATGAAGGATAACTCCAGCAGTATTTGTTCTGTCATCTTCCCTGGGAGACTGGGGTGAGGCTGACTGCCTCTGCTTCCTCATATATTCCTTGCCCATCTTGAAGATATCATGACCTTTATCTTCTAAAGAGTCATCAGGAGCTTTCCCCCATTGCTATTACATTTCAAGGAATCAGACAGTAGCTTTCCAATGACATTAGTCATCTCTGCCAGCACCAATGGATGCTACAAGTCTGGGCCCCTGGATTTGTATATGTCCAGTTTGCAAAAGTGGTGCTTTCCAGCTCCCACTTCTGCAGTGCAAGGGCTTCTTAACCATCATTGGGCTTTGGCTTCCTCATCCCCATCCTGCATGTCCAGGAAACAGTTCTGTTTCTTCCTGGGTAGACATCACCTCAAGGTCACAGTGGTCATTGGACAGTGGTGTTTTCTGTGGTATGTGAGGGTTCCTTCCACAAATTTATAATGTGTCTTTGTACACATATATAGTGCTTCTGAAATAATCCGGCTGCTGCACTCAGTGCAGTGCTAGGACAGAAGTGGTGTCTCCATGGCTGGTTTGGGGCTACATTCTGAGGCAAGTGCCAGCCAATTGGAGGCCTAGAGCAAGGTTAACAAGCATAACCAGAGGTTTGAAATACACAACACTAGAAGAGACTGGGAGAGAGCTCAGCCTGTTGCACCCAGTCTGTTCTGTCTGGCTGTTACAAAGGCCACAAATGGCAAAAAGGACCAGAGGCAAGCAGTGCAAATAGCAAAAAGTAGAAGTTAGCTCAGACTATGGCATTCCAAAAGTAACTCAGACAAATAGATTGCTGGGGACCGTGAGGATGTTTAATCATCTAACATTTTCCAAAACAATTTTTAAATGCCTCTGTAGTTGCTGTCGGTCCCTGACAAAGCGGGTGCGCAACAGAAATTCTTCACTTCCTTTCTGGTTTTGTTTTTTGTGAGTCAAGTGTCTTATTCAACCCAAAAATTAGTCAGCAGGAAGCATGTTGATAAAATTAAGGCTATAAAAATGTTGCTCTGCAATTTAATATAATACTAATATTTATATATTGTTTTTCTCTTCTAATTGGAAATGGTTAACTTTTCATAGACTTTTTTCTCCTCATTTTAAGTTTGATATAAAAATATTGCTCTTCATTTCCCCTAAACCATATGTTCTTCTGGATGTGCAAGGATTTAAATGTGAGGTTGCTGTAAGAGTAATGTATGCTTTGCACATCTGTAAACTGATGATCTGCTGTTTTGATTTGGAGTGTGGTTTTGATGTCCTTGAAAAATCACAGTGGTAGCAGTAAATTGTTTTAGTTAATGAATTAGAGAGCAGGAAATTTGCTGAATCAGGCTTATTGACGTAATTATTACTGGAATAAAAAGGAGGAAAAAAAATCTGTCAAAGCTGTAAGATTATTTGGTTATCATTAGAAAGCAAGTTTCTCAGCTACTGCTTCCCTAATTTCCTTTATGAAAGGAAATGGTATGTTGATACCAGGGTGGGGGTGTATATACACACACCAATATTTATATATTCGTCAGCTAAAAGTAAATGAATGGCAGAGATAAAGTCTAAATAGTAGTGATCCTATATGAAAAGTAGGATTACTCTTATTCAGTTGTTTTAAAGGTGTTTTTTAAGCTTAATCTAATTTTGATCTGAAATAAGATTTTAATTGCATTTCCTTGTAGAATTATGTCATATTGAGAAATAATCTAAGAATAATTTCAACTTTAAACTAAATATAAGCTGTGCAATTGTAAGAGTATCAATAATAACTAAGGTAATAGCTTTTGTATGCTGGTCGAATAACAGCTGGAGAAAATTTGTCAAGATTGTTTTTTTTTTCAAAAAGCTGCAAAGGCTTTTGGAATAGACAATTCTTAAACTTCTATTAAAACCATGTAAAGAATTACTTTGGTTTTTGGATAAAGGTTTTTTTCTTTGATACAGATGAAAATTCAGGATAAAATGAAGTTTCAAGCCAGAACTGTTTCTGGTCTCCATAATATGCTGCCTGATCTGTTGGCAAAATTTAAGCTTTTTTTTCCTTGATTTAAGGCAAGAAGAGGATGAAGTCTCAAATCTCAGGAAAGAAATGCTTGTTAAGAAGCTGTGGGTTTCATTTTTATTCCACACTCTCCCCCTCATTCAGTATACCCTTTTTTTCTTGAATTATGTGAGGTGTTTTGCTATCTATTGTTTTCACCTGTATGTTGTAGAGAAGAAATGTAGTTTTAGCTCACTGAAACTAGAAATAATAATTGTTGGGGTTTTTTGCACTCCACCTTAGAAATCTTTCAATGGAAATGCCTTTGATACCATTGTGGTTTAGTCCAGGTTTCTGTATAGTATATGGCAATTTGCAAAGTTCTTATCATTATCTTACTTCAGTTTTTGTTCTTTGTTCTTTTTTTTAGATTTTACAATTATGAACCCACAGCACCCAGTTAGGAAGGGTGAACAATGTAAATTAATTATGGGTTATATTACAAATATGCAAATGTTTAGTAGGTGTGTGTATCTCATAACTGCTGTAATAACATCCTTAATAGTTTTCTCAGAGTTCGACGATTCTGTGCAGCTGCTGTGCCAGATCCTTACTGCTGCTGGCCAATCCCTCCCTGGGGTACTGTGGCTGCTGACTAGGTGCATCTGAGACAAAATGTCAGCAATTCATCTCTAGTGCAGTATTCACAGTAGAAAAAGTAGCTACTTACCTGGGAAACCCAGGTTCTGTATTGTCAGGCCACGACAAAGTAGAGACAGACCACAGGCTGTTTTTCTATTTGGCTATTTAATGGTTGCTTTTTGTCCTTGTGGTGAAATAGATTCATAGATGTGTGTATATAGCCATATATATATGTACATAGTCACAACACCTTCTCTTACACAGGTTTTTGTCATACACAGTCTTCTTAGAGTAAACATACAGGGCTGAGGACCAGTTGTTTCTTCTTCAAATGACCTAGAAACTTCGAAGCATTTTCACAGTGAATACATGTGCAGTCATGAGCATGGGCAAGGGAAAGTTATTCTGGTATTTCACATCTGCCACTGAATTACTGTATGCTGGAGAGATTGATTTTCCTCCCTCCCTCCGTCACTGGGGTTTTATTAATGTAATATTTCTATAAACGACTTTAAAGTTACAAATAAATTGCTTTGGATAAGTGCTGATGACTAATGCTATGGAGTCTCAGTCTGCACCTGTGGCAGACAGTCTAAAGAATTTAGGTTGTTTCTCTACAAAACTTGACTTTCTTTTTGCAGTGAGTTTCACTGAACTGTAGTGGTCACTTGTGCAGTTTGAAGAAAAATTGCAAAAGTGAGAAGTCTAAAATACTTTGAGAAGTCTAAAATACTTAAATACTACCCCCCACCCCCTAAATTTTTTGAGGCAAAATTTAGTTCTTTGAGAAGATTTCAGAATTGCCTTTTCTTCCTGTTGTTGAAGATGAATATTGAATTTATAAAGATAGTTTATAATCTTTGGAGTTCTTTTGAATATTCAAAGTTTTTAAGATATCTGGGTCAAAATGACTTTGAACGAATATGGCCTTGGTTAAATAGATAGTATCCACTCTCCTTCCATGTAGGTTTAACTAGAATTGTTCAAGCTGCTAAGTTCTTCATTGCGTGATTGCTGTATGCTCTAGAAGGAGATTTATTTAAAATTGCTTAAAAGCTGCACGCAGTGGGGAGTTCTGCTGCTCGTTCCCTTAACTACCTTGCTGCAGAGAACATACGACGTCTTATTCATTAACTGTCTTTGCTGCTTGTTTGCTTTCAGTAGAGTTCTAGGAGATTGTTATATTGTTTTGTAAACTCAATATTGCTGGATCCTGGCTGCTTATGGCAATTGAGATGAGATTAGATGCTTTTGTTAACAGGCCCCAGACTTTAAATTTATAGGGACTAGGCACCATCTGTTCTCAATTAAAGGTCCTGAGCTCTGAAATTAATTCCTTCCATTGGTCCATTAGACTCAATCTTTTGACCTGAAGTCATGATAAGGTTATATTAGCCTCTTGAGTCTTGGAAAAGTGAGGAGTTCATGCAGGGGCAGTGCTGAATATTCCTTTTAGTCCTTGTATCAGTGTAGTTAGAGGGCAGAAAGCAAGGATTGTTTTTCCATTTTAGAGGTAGAGTGAGATTTTTTTAAAATCACCCTGGAGATTGAGAGCTCACATCCTCGTGAATTGTAATAGGACTTGTGCTCCTAAATCATTGAAGTGCTATTGAAAATCTTGCCCAGAAAAATCAAATTAATATAGAGAATGTTGACTAAATTCACAGGAAGACTTGATATAGAAGTGGGCTGAGTGTAAAAGTCTATTGTTCCAGGCTTACATTTGCTCATTAGATTAGCTGTGTTGTGCTTCAGCTGTCTTTCATTGATTCCTTCTGCAGCTGCACAAGGATGGGGATCTTACCAGAAGTCCCTGTCCTAGAATTGTTCAGCCAGTGCATTTGCTGCATATATATCTGTGCTGTAGTGCAAAGAAGTTGCAAAGAAGAAATGGATGGATGGACAAATGGGTTCACATTTTTGTGGTTCTAACTCTCCCCTCCTTCTCATTTGCTTTCTACATTTTACTGAAAAGTGAGGTTTTCTCTGTCAAAATACAGCAGGACAATACTGTGGAGTGGAAAGAACCTGTAACCACGAGATTTTTAGTTTGAAAGGAAAAGCTCCAAGGTATCAAATAGCTATGCTGGTTTTCTGGTAAATTTACTGGCAGTTGCTATACACATGAAAATGTATTTTAAAGGTTTCAGGATCTGGTAGTTCATCAGCAGACTTTGATTTTATTTATACCGTGCTAATAATCCTCTGGAATACAGTTTGTAAGAGTTTTTGAGACTGGAGGCTCTTCAGTATCCTGTGAGTGTTCCTGTCTTATCCCAAAATGCAATTTATTAGAATGTTTTGGGATCTGCTGGCCATTAGGCTACGAGCAGAAATCAGCAAAGAGAGAGTTCCTATGCCTGTTTTATTCCTATGCAACAATCCCCATGACAAAAAATACAGCTAGGTAAAAATAATTCTTTTGTCTGCTGCCTGCAATTAGGAGTTCATAAAGATTAGTAACTTGGAAGGTAGCTGTTTTTCAATGTTACTTAAACAGCAAGAGTGTTGGAGTCCCCATAATACAAGGCATTATTTGTCAAGTGTAGCTTAGATGGCTCTGTGACATGTATATAGATTTCGGAATTCATTTTCAGTTGTAACAAATGCTCAGATCCATTTTTGAAAATATAAGTTAGAGTTCTTACTTTTTTCCCAAATGTAACATATCATATTAAACTATTAATGGAACTTAGCCAGAAAATACTGGTGTCCACTTGGTAAATATTAACATTTTCCTTATCCAGAGAGTCATCTTTGCACTTCTGGGATTTAGAGAACACATTTAAACTACTATAACAATATTGAAAATATGATAACAGAGTCTGTGTACTTCTAGATAGCAATTTGCTTTTTAAAAAAGTTCACTTCTTGTTTTCTTACAAATTCTTTGTTCTTGCAGTATCAAATGCATTGATTTTTATAAAAAAAAGTTAATCAGCTTACCTTCATTCAGAATGGATTTTTTTCCTCTGATCAGCTCTACACAATTGAATTTTTCATCCGCTTTTCGGAGGTATTTCAATGTTATGAAAAAAGCATTAAAGAGAATTCTGATAAATTATTCCTTTAAAAAAGATTCCACTGCAATGTACTTTTGTTGAAGCTGGAGAGTTAATTGAACTGAGAGATTTCTCTTTTGTTTTCAACGATAAAGGTATCTATGCTTGGTAAATACAAGAGACAATCTCTAATGGGGAACTGGTTCCCTACTGACTCTGGTTACCCCAGAATTTATAATATGAATTTGAAGTAACCATTTAGTTCTGATTATTTGAAAATCCAGATTTCTTTTTGATTTTAAAGTAGAGTTAGTACACTACAAGGTATGGGAAGAAACATTTCCTGGTCATATTAAAAAAACCAAAAAAAGGCTTTCTGAATGTTTTTCTATCATGCTGTCTGATTCTGCTTTTATGGAGCAATGGTGGTTCTTCCCAGAACCTGTAAAAAAGCCACACAGTGTAATGTTTTTTATCCAAATGCGTGATTATGCTGTTTTGCTTTAAGAAACAAGCAAAAAATAAAAAAGAAAAACCAAAACAACAAAAAAAGCCCAATCCTTCCCCTCCCAAAAACCCACAATCTTTTTTTCCAGTGTGGTTCTACTTTATTTTTCCTTGTTAAATCAAGCTGACCTAATCTTTTATGAGTTGTTTTTGTGTCTGTATTACCTCAGGCTGTGCTCTCATCAGACTTCACAAGCTAAGTGGACTTGAGTTTTGGATAGTCTGTGGAAATAATCAAAGAAAATGTACCATGCTCCTGGATGTGATGATAATGGCTCATTATGTCCATTAAATTTAGTCCTGAATTGGTGCTGAGTATTCTGCTGTGAGTTCAAGTTAGACCCGTTAGACTCTGTGTGCTGATCACTTGTAATTACTAAAGCACAACTGTTAGCTCAGCTAAACTCTGGTTCTAGTGTCTTTCATTCTGCTTATCAATTTCTTCTGAACTTTACATGTGGGAAGCCTTCAAAGCATTTGCTTTGAAGTAAGAGACACTTTAATGAAATCTTGATTTGGTCACTAATTTGCTGTATCTGCATTTGCACACTGCTGAATTTTTCTGGTTTTGTTTTCCTACTTATAGATGAGCATCATACTGCTTATTTTCTATCAAATTTACTAATTCTGCCTTTTTTAACTTTTTGAACTTGAAACAGTTGGGAATATTTTTTGTATATATTTAGGTGTGTGTGTGTGCATAAATATATATAAAATCAGAATGCATTTGCAGTAACTTTACAAAGGGCCTAAATTGTATAAATTTATGAAGTGCTTCTGAATCCTGCAAATAACCTCTCTAAATTTTATATTATTAAAAATACCAAGGTGGATGCAAAAACCTAGGCAATTTCTGGTAATTTCAGATGAGATGCACAAATTATAAGCATTTTAAGATGCTTGTGCGTACACATTCTGAATAAATGCAAATATTTTCATATGTTCTTAAAGTGTATTGCTATTGCTAATTGCTATTACTGGAAATGTGTTCTTTGTCTACTTGTACTGGAGTAAAAAAGCAGAGGTTGTGTTACTGTCCTTTCTTTGGTTACATGCTGCCTCCTGTTACAGCAGAGTACAGCTGAAATGATGTTCTTGTACAGGCTTTAGCTAAATTGCTATGAACTTCCTGGATTGATTCCTTTGATTTTTGATTATATCAGTACTCTTAGATCAAGTTCTGACATTTTTCACACTCCTCTACAATACCATTTTTACGTTTTCTCTTATCTCTTGTTCAGGGCTCTTCAACCTGAGGCTTCAAATTTTATCAATTCAGTAACAGATTATCTATTTTCTTTTTTTGGAAGATGGGCACAAGTGTCTCCATCTCCTGTTTTGGAGAGCTACACATACTGCCTTGCTCAGTGTGCTTGATGTTTTCTCATAGGATGCATAAAGCACGAGGGAGAGCAGGTGAAATCAGCTCCCTGGAACTATTTGAACTGGTCTCATCACATCTAAATGAAGCAATGGCCTTTCCTGCACTCTTCTCCCATTCCACCAAAAGCATGGGAGCAGTTTGTTATCAGGTAGACAAGCCAGATTCCATTCTTGCACAAAATGAATGTGCCACATTATAGTCAGCCACTGATTCTTGGAAATGGAGGCAGATGCTTGCACTTTTGGAGTCACAGGTGGGTATCAGGAAGAAGCACACTCAACCTTGCAGGGACATTGGATGGAGATTTTCTCCTTTTCTGCAGTGGATTAAGGAAGAGGAAAAGCCTCCAAGTGCCGCAGGTGACAGAGGTCCAAGTTGGCTTGCGTTCCAGCAGCCGTGTCGTACTGGGACAGCTGAGGCAGCTGCTGGCACTAGAACACCTGCCATTACATGTGCTGTATCACTGCAGCCCATTCGTGTTTGTTCTCTCCCCCACATGAGTTGTTCTGTTGTAGAGTAAGGAAATGTCTGCCCTACGTTTGGTAGTTGAAACTGTGGAGAGCAAAGCCAGGGTTAACAGTGCAGGTAGCAGCCCTGTCTGGTCAGAGCATTGCCTTTCTCTGCTCTCTGCTCTGACACTATACTAAACGTGTCTGCCATGCTGTATTTTCTCTGCAGTACCTTCCCAGGCCCTCCTCAGAGTTGGCTGTAACCAGAAGTGGCCTCATTTGTTTTGCAGCTGTGGAGGATGACACAGCAGAATTCGAGAGAAAATGCTTGTGTTCTTAGTATTTCCTCATGCTGAAATGTAGGATGACTTTAGCCTGTCAGGTGTCTACATTTGAAGAGAGTCAATAAATCCATACATTTCTTATTAGCCCTTCTCATTCTGGTGCTTCCATTCTTCAAACTCCTCTGGTGCACAGCTTTTTAACTTGCAAGGCTCACTTCTGCAAGAAGTATTCCATTTGCAATTTCACTGCATGGCGTGTAACACGGGGCACAGGAATAAAAGGATTTTCCAGACAGCTAAGCATTACAATAGATCAGTTGTGGAAATGTGCTTGAGGGACCCAAATCCTTATGCAGATTGACTGACATTGCCAGAATTCATGTAAAGCATGCAGCATCAACTAGGATCTCATGAAATCTGTAACATATCAACTCATACTATTCTACAGACTTGGTTGGAGCCATCACCAATCAGCAGACTGGGAGAGGAAAAAAAATTACAGTTCTTTGAATATGGATAACTGGAGATGTGAAATCATGCATGCATATGTATTGCAGCTTTCAAGACATCACTCCTAGCATCTACAGATTTGGCTTGAGTTTGTGTACTGCCCTTCCAGGTATCACCTGAACAGACTGATATTATGGAGCAAGATGCAGCTTGGTGGCTGGATGCTATGAACGTGTGGAGAGTTTGGTTTTCTCTCTGGTTGTGAGTATTCACATCAAATGCACTAGGCAGGCTGAGAAACTTGCAGATACAAGGGGAGGGATGTTGGGATGAACACAAGTTACGTAGTCTTTCTTCCAGTTTTTATACTTTGTCAGACTATCCCACAAAGTGTTCTGCATCTCATTTTTTTTGCCTTATGCCTCAGAGAACAAGTCTTGAAAAACACACTTTTAAGCTAAAAGGATATGACATTGATTCATCTCATCTTTGCGAGGAAGGAGTCTGCCTCAAAGGAGATTTTACAATATAAACTGCATTTCCATGGGTTCTGCATTTTCACAGTAGTTAAATTATGACTTTGGTGTGGCTGTTGAAGGGGTTTATGTGGGTAGTGTGAAAGATTCATTGGCCACAGAAGAGAACACCAAATTCGTAATTTCTTCTTTCTATGTTGTTTTTTTTTTTCCTAATTGTCATAGGAGTGTCCAAGCTTAGCTGGACAAGGCTGTAGGGTTCTTGTTCCAGAAAATTTAAAATACCAGAGGTATCATCAGGTAGCTCTTGTGCAATTGTGTGTTGTGTTGTGTTTGGGGCACACATATTCTTCAGAACCAAGGTCCTGTCTGATCCATTCATTTGGGCTCACCTTGAATGTCCGTGGCTTGAGCACCACTGTGAGTTACCATGCCTTGTGGATTCAGGGAACCCCTTTTCAGATATCATGAGACTTCTTCCCTAAAGTGGATGGATTTTACAAATAAGATTTGGAATGTTTGGATCCAAATAGAGTTTCTGTAACACAGAACCTAGCCAGGCAGGAGCTAGTTTCACATCTGCAGTATCTGATGGTGAAACCCTGACACCAGGTATCCATAGGAATGTCTCTCAAACAAAATTGGAGACAGCTAACCTATGGAATACTGTGCATGTGCTTAGTACTTTTTTCCTAGAGTTTGCATTTTCTAAGTAACATACACGGCTAAATTAAATGTGAAGACAATGCACTTTTTTTCTTCCACTTCAGGTCTTACTGCTTTCCCTCACAAAATGCAATTAAAATCAGTAAGCATATAGATAGATTTGAAATACATCAGTTTAAAGCCTTTGCGCTGAAAAACTTGCAGCTAGAAGTCTTTAAAGTAGGCAATAGACTATTAAAAGTCTAAACAAAGTGCTGACTAAATTCATTCAGAAACTAAATTATTCAGCAGTATCCAATACACATTGTCATAGCATGAATTTATAACTACCTACTCTTCTTGGGAGCATTTTGTGTAATTGCTATAACTTGAATAGCAAGAACTAGATTATTCAATCACTTCAAACTGATCTGCAGTATGTGCAGAAATTGGATATGCATGCCTTCAAGTTCCTGGCTTTTCTCAGGTGGAAAGAAAGTATTCACACATGTAAATGTGAATATATGCAGAAAACTATTCAGTTCTGTAGCCTATATGACTTTCATGATGTTTGCATGATAGCATAGTTCACAGAAACACAGATATGAATTCTAAGATCTGGAGAATTCCTGAAGGGTATTTAAAAATTAGTATCTACACCTTGTTTTATTCAAAGACCTGTAATAGAATTATCTAGTCTTTTAAAACATTATTCACATATTGTACTACTTTACTTAAGGAATTTTAGTTGAAAGGCTTTATAGAAAGCATTTTGATGTGTCTGGATATATTAAAAACTCAATATTGAAGAATGCATCTATGAGTAAAAAAGTTAGCAAAGCACTCCCCTGTGCTGTGATTAATTTGTATATTATCAAGGTCTTTATTATGAATGCAGTTCCTAATGTAGGCCTGTAATAAACAGAGTGTAATTGAATTTTCAATATTTTGCCATCAGGGAGTGATTTTCTTACAAGACCTCTGCTCCATCTTCTGGCTAATTGTCAGCAGTTACTCAGTATTACTGCATTAATGTCACCAAACTGTGAAAACAGAAGTTACCTGCTTCCCTTACGTGAAAGGATGTTTCAACCCTTGCCTATTTACTGATTTTGATTAGTGTGCCATTATCACTTGCACCTTTATTAACATCATGAACTTTTTTGAAATTACAGCCTTGGAGACAAACCAAACTTCTCATAAATTTGTCTTCATATAAGGTTTCAATCAATTTAATTATTCCACTTAGTAAGAGCAGAAGCAGCCACAGCATTGCAGTTGGACTCTCATGATCTTAAAGGTCTTTTGCAACCTAATTGATTCAGTGATGAGGATTTTCAGGCACACTAGTGAGAACAGCCTTCTATGTAACACATGAGTGAGTATTTTGTGTCTCAGCAAATGGACTGATAAATTTGGGAATTTTAGAATATACATTGCCTTTCATTTCCATTACATGCTGTGTTACACCGCAAACAAAAACGAGCAACACAATTTTGTTAGGAACAACAAAATTACAGAGTGCTGTATATGCAAAGGAAAGATGAACAGTCTACCAGCTAAACAACCAAGGGCTGAGGTGCTGTGGAGATGTGGGTTCCACTCCTGGTCGATATTTTCATGGAGGTCTTTGAATGTTTGGAGTAGTTTTATTAACTTTTGCTGGCAGTGTCAGGCTAGGAGGAGCCACAAACACTTGGCTGGAAGGGATTAGCATTAGTCTTTGTATACTGGGCTTGTGAGCATGAAACTAGTTAATAAACTGCAATTCAGATTTAAGGTAGTAATAATTAATTTTTCATACCTTCAGGATGGGAGAACCACTTGACTGGGAGATGTTCTGTAGGAAAGAAACTAAGTACTGCAAGGGATTGTTCATAGATGTGAATCCACACAGTAATAATTTTCTGAAGGGAAAGAAAAAAAATCTGTTGGGATGCAAGCCTGAGTGTCATATGAAATAATCATAAAGCAATTCCCTCTGCATCTCTCAGCACTTGTAAGGCCTCACTTAATGTGCCACTGGGATTCACAAACCAATAAAGTTTTGGACCCAAGACATTGGAAAAGTAACAGAATAAGCTTAAATCAAAAGTGCAGACTATTTCCTCTGAAGAAACAATGGCCTAACTGCTGGACTTTTTCTAAAGAAAGGAAATTGGTGTAAAGATCTTGTGCTTTTCCTGAAACCTATAAGGCTAATGGTAAGGAGCAGGGAACAGCAGTGTGGGTCATTCTGCCTGCAGGTCAAGAAATAATGTGCTAATTGTTGCAAGAGAGATGTTGCTTGGGCGTTAGGGTAGCTAAGCACTGTTTGAGATGTCTTGGGAAGACTGTGAAATCTGTCTCCCAGAGGTTTTCAGACCAGGTTAGTGTTCTATTAAGAATGGATAATCCTTTTCACTGTCTTGTTCATTCCTGTGAATCTTATCCCTACAGATTTCTATGAACAATGTGTAAAAAAAAGTCACACTTTGAAAGCTGACAGAAGTAAAATGTCTAGCATATTTCACCTGTCTTTGTTAGCTGCTCTTAAAATAGTGTTTAATAACAATGCATATCTGTTATTTTTAACACTTTTGCAAGCTGGACTGTTGAGAATTGTTTTGATAGTTTATTTATTTTCTCAAACACCTGCTGGTTTGAGAATTTGCCAGGTTGCTTGGCATCCAAGTGCTGTATTTTATATTCCAGCCCAAACTTCTGTGTTAACATGAGAAAAAAATAATCCCAGACCAGCAAATCTTTTTTTTTACAGGATTCTACTGGCAAATATGCAAATGCTGCTAAGTATGTTTACAACCTAACAAGTGAGCATCAGTGTGCAGTTAGGTAAAATCAGTAACTTTCTGCCCACTTCCTTCCTTGTAGGGGGAAATGCAAAGAAATGCAAAGACAGAGAGAGTGCTAGAGCAGGACTTGTTTCCTATAGTATGCTCCCTTCCCCAATACAATACCCCAGTATAATCTCTCTCCAGTGCTTTTTCAAGCCAACCACCATTCAGAAATACTATGCTGGGGCAGGAGCAGTGAGATGAGTGCTGAGAAAAGAGGGCATAAACAAAGGAAGAGGGAGAATTAATTGGAAATGCTGCTGGGTAGTTCAGACCACTGACAAAATGGGGGCTGATACTTTTGTTTGAAGATGTGAATGCGTTCAAAACTCAGGCAGGAGAAGTTTTAAGTAACCTCAGTCCTTGAGAAAAGGAAGAAACTCAGGCATGTTTGTAAGATGAGAAAGCTGACAATTCTCTTTCTAATGAAGAATTGGAATAACAACTTCAAATGCAATTAATCTGCAATATTATATGATGGTGTAGTTGTTAGTCATGTATAAAAATTCACTTACATATGACATAGACTCAGTAGCTGAAATATCCTTAAAAATATGTCCAAGGTAATTTTGAAGGTCAGAATTAAGGTACAGAGGTCACAATCTATCTCCTTGTCATCCATTAAGAATTACTTGCACTTTGTTATTCAATATAATCAATATAATTGTAAAACATGCACCTGAAATTCTGTGTACCATATTCTAATTGTACCTGAGCTCTTCTTCCAGCATAAAGAATCTGCATGCTTTTGATTCTTTCAGATTACTATGCAAAGAATATTTGCCCTGAAAAGACATTATAATAACTCAATAGCATTCACATGCCTCCTGGAAAGCTTACAAAAAGTTCAAAGTGAGGAAATGCCTTCATTTCCCTCTAGTCTCTTCTGGCATGGGCACTAGGACTCTGCTTTTATCAGACCTGTCATGTCTCATGATTTCAGTGGGAGACTGATTACCTCAGAAAGGTTTCTCTGCCATTGCTTTTGTATCCCCTGTACAGGAAAATAGTGCTGGAACATCTTATGGTGCTGTAATGCCTTGGCTGATGCCTACCTTTGATGGATAGGATCCTATAACAGCAAGTTAAAAGCAAGTGAAAAGCCCTTGAAATGGTGTGATCCTCTACTTTGGCCTTGCATTGCCATTCCTCTCTCCTTGTTATGTTACTGTAATCTGCCTTGTAGAAGAGCTGGCATGTTTCATGAGTTTCATCTTTTAGATTGCTTTAACTTTACAAATCCTCTTCCCAAATTTCCATATTGACAAACATAGCTTTTCTGTTTCATACCTTTTATCTGTGAGTTTTGAAGTGTTTCTAAATCTTTTTTTTTTCTTAAGGTGTCACAATTTATCAGCATTTCTACAGGTGATGGTATGGCCCTTCTTCAGATGCGCAGCAGAAATGTAAATACTGGTTTATTAATTGGGCCAAGTACTTGTTATAGGGAAAGCAGGTATATGTGAAGTTAAACATATTGTCTTTTTCAGTTAAGGAGTTAAGAATTGCTTGTCAAGTCGTACATGGACAGGTGGAAGGCACATGTGAAGATAAATGTGAAGATTTTAGTATCTGATTCTTACATGAAATGTGCTGGCTGTATGAAAAATGAGGAGTGATCTATTTCAGTTGAGATCTATCCACTTATCACCAATAAAAAAAAACAATCAGTAAAAATCACTGCAATGTTCTGAGGTATATTGCTACAGCTCCTCAGCAGCAGGATGGTTTTGGCAGCTAGTAGGTAGACAATAATTGGACTGAAAATTGGACAGTGAGGTCATTTACGATGACAACACACAGAGTGAGAATTACTGCTTTGGTTGTAAGTGTACAGGATAGTTTTTGAGGTAGATGTAAATTGGAAGAAAAATTTGCAAGTGGTCAGAGGCTTAAAGTGGCTCTTGTTTTGCCAGCCTGGTTCAGTTCCATGAATGGGGGAAATGTCAAATCTGCTGGGAGTTTCTAGAAAATCTCAAACTATAATTATATCCTTGAGATGAATTTGCATAGCTCCTGTTGAAATAACAAGGACATGCAAATATCAGTTTGAGATTTAGATGTGTGCTGTGTTTTTTGCTTTTCAGGTGGATAATGAGTCTCTTTTGGCCCATAGGGTGAGAATACCATGATATATAACACAGAGCAGACAAGATCAAACTAGGAGTGAGGTGCAGGTCAGGGGAATAGCTGAGCTTCTCAGGGCCAGTGCTTTATAATTTAGGTCTACTGTGCATAAGGGGCATGACAAAACCCCAGTTAAGAACTCAAAATGTAAAGTTTGGCAGTTAAGTGAATACATTTTTTTTCCAACGTCACTTAAAGCTGCTACAAATGTAGTGCACAATATGTGCTCGGTACTCAGCTTCTGGAGCAGAAAGTATATCTCAAAAATTGTCAGTAAAACGGGGAAAAAAACAATTCTATAACAAATAATCTTGCCTATTGAAAACATAAACTGCTCTTTACTTGTCATTTTTGAGGCTGGAAAAAGTATATTGAGAAAACAGAGTATATTGAGAAATTACATCTATCTGTTTTCATATATTGTTATAAATAAATATATCAAATAGATCTTGTGCATTTCTTGATTGCCTTAAGAAATAGTGTTATTAAAGCAGTAGTGAAACTGCCTTGAAAATAAAAGCAGCTCTGACTGTTTACTCCGTCTCCTTTATTCTTTCTCTTGAGGACCATGTTAGTGTAAGTGTAGTCTGTGTTTTCTTTGGTTTTAAGGTTTAAGATGTAAGTAAAGATGATGTGTGTTTGAAACCACTTGCAGTTTTTTGCATTGCTTTTTCCCACTCTTTTTAAATACCATCTCATTCTCTCCCAGCATCCCTGAGTTGTACTGTTTGCTAGGTCCCTGAGATCTTGTCTGTATTAGCACAGTACCTCTGATAGGTGTGTTTATTTCATATGCTTAACTAATGCTTTCCAAATGCACTGAAGCAGATGGATGTATTCTGTTTGACTTAAAGGATCAGTACAGGTGGGATTTGTGGGCATGAGTTCTCTTTCCATTGTCTTCTCCAGCAGATCTTGTTAGAGGATCCCCCCCCACACACCCTTTTTGGTTTTTAATTCATTTTTATCTTTTCTGTGAGTTATGCAATGAACTGTAATCTTTATAAGCTCCATCCCTACCACAAAAAATAGACTAATGATTTTTTGGTCCTTCGATTTATGTCAGCTGGTTTGGGGTTTTCTTCCTTATACCTATTGCTATACTGTTTTTTGTTACTTCAAAAAAAAAATCGGCGATTTCTTTGTTTTCCCATCCAGAAGTACTTCACAAGCATAAGTTCTCCATGTGTTAATGTCAATCTTATTTGGCAAAATTAGCTCAGGAAGGATTTGTCTGAATGGAATCTATGCATTCATGGTCAATGGAGAGTAACTCTGGAATGTGGATCAAGCATTTTGGGGCAGATGTAGATGCCAAGGTTGATTTTAGGGGAAATGTTTCTAACTGTATGTGTGTCTTTGACTGTAGAGGAAGCATTAAAAAACATTATACCTGAGTTTAGTTGTGTGTGTGGACTACCAGGATCTTAAGTCAGTTTAGAGGAAATACACTTTTTTTGTTTTAATTTCCTAGTGTAAACTGTTCTCTTTTTCTTATATGGACAAAAAGTTCCTCCACAGGTTGGTTGGGAAAATGTGATGTTCAGAAATTACACTTAGAGGAGCTGAATAAATCTGTTTTTAACAAAATGCAGCAAAACAAAAGAAATCAACCACAACCCCTCTCCCTTACAGCAACCACCACTGACAAAAAAACTGAGAAAGCTGTGGAGCAAAGAAAGGGTTAAAGGTAGTACTGATACTGAAGGGAACATGTATATTTTGCAGCAAAAGTCTTATTGAAGTGTAATTGTTCCAAAGACCAAAAATAGCAAAAAATGAACAAAAACTCACATGTACTGTAATTCCAGCAAGGATTACTTCAAAGAAAGCCATTAGTTTGAAGTCTTAAAACTTGTAGTGGTTTGAAGGTGTGGTCTACTGTCTTTCATACACTGTTTGTCATGTTGACAGCCCTCCAAATAGAATTAAATGTAGTTTTATGAGTGATAGAATTGTTAGAGTGTTCAGTAAAAAATGGGAGACTAAAAGAGAGCTTTTATATCTGTGTTCAAAGTTATTGGAGCAATATTTCCAATCAATTTGGTTTCTGCCACCTGCAAAACGTAATATTGTTGGAAATGGTATTGTAGCCATTTCCTTACAAGAGGATGATTTGGGGCTGGACATGGATTTTCACCTGCACAAGTACATGTGCTGCTGGCACCTTCAGCATGTGACATGCTTCCTTCTGCTCTGGTTGTAACTGCTCAGCAATTGAAATTGGAACCCTGTGCATCATGTCCAAGCTAAGAAAGAACAGTTTGCGGGGGGAGGGAGGTTGTGGCTATGGTACAGCCAATGACTTTTCAGGCTTTTAGCTCTGACAGAGAGTTCTTTTTGAAAGGCCAGTATTATAATCAATTTTTTTTTTTGTCCCATCACACAATATTAGGCAATAGGCAAGAGTCAGGTCTGTTGCAAATATAATGTTATTTAATTTTCACTTGTTCTGCTTTAAAGTATGTTTCTAGCTTGCCCCTTTTTTTGCCATTTCTTCCTATGTCATTTCACAAACATATCCTCCATTCCATGTCATACACTTAGTTTTTACTTTGGTATGGTCCTAATAAAAATTTCTTTGTTAAGATCCTTAAAAGAATCATGGTTGTTTATCATGTTCCTCATGATAGTAGCCTTCAAACCCAGGCTATTGTTCTTTCAATAAAATAAGAGAATGGGTTTGGTTGTTCTACTAATAAAAGAGTTAAGAAAATGCTTCCACAGGCAATGCAAGTTTGATTTTTAAAACAAGCCGACAACCCAAATAAGTTTCTAGGCTTTCAGTTGTCACTGAATAATCACTGACTGCTATAGTTTTAAATTAGTCACCTTAGCAACTAATACCTGATGTGCTGAAGTGTGAAAATATGAAATGCAAAGAAAACGCATACAAATATATACATGCATATGTTAGTTCAGCAGAAAGAGTGCCAACATAGTGCATGCGTGTCATTAGGAACAAATCACAAACATCAAGGTATTTCTGCAGATGCAGGGAGCTGTAGTTAATTTTCCATTGGAAGGTGACTGTTTAAAGGTCATTTCCCAAAGCATAAGTGAGATTCTTTGGGGATGCATCCTTTAGCTTCATCTAATGTTTCATTGACTGTATAAGCATTAAACTCGGTGGGAATGACAGGCTGTAGTAAGTGGATCCCAGGTGGGCCTTGGGATCTGCAGAGGCAGCTGTTCCCCAGCTCCGATAACTCTTTCAGATTTGCAGATCCTTTTGCATCTGACATGGCATGCCAGGCCTTTGTACTGCCCAGTGCTGATGTTTTAAAGGAGAATGGCTCAATAATTTATTAACTGCTACATTTCCTTTGGGCTTTATCTGTGTGATGCTGTCGAGTCACTGAGATGTGTAAATAATAGAAGTTAACAGGAACACATTTTTTAAGAAAGGCAAAGCTTTTAAACTTCTTTTTTTTTTCCTTTTTTTCCACCCTTTTTTTTTCTCCAAGGAATCCTCTGAGAATTTATTGTTGGTTTTTCTGTTGTAACCATGTAAAAAGTTCTGCTTTTTAGATCTGGGCTGAAACACGTTTTGAGCTTGTTAACATCATGCCCTCCTCAAAATAATGATAATTAATAGTATAATGACATGTTATTTTCCCATTTATACACATTGTAAGCTAATGATGTTTTTTCAACCTACTGCCAGTATCAGTCTTTTTTAATGTCTATCTCAGCTTGTAGTGTGTACATTTATCAGTTCTTTCCCTTCAAAGTCATGAAACATATTCTTGTCCATTACAGAGGAAGCAAGAGAAATGGGCTTTTGAGGTTTGTGACAATCAGTTAAAGAATATCTGTATATCTGAAAATATGTGGTAGAATAAAATGCTAGAAGTTAATCCTGATATGACTGAGTTTTCCAACCCCAGCTGGTGCAGTCACTCTTTTGCTCTGCGTCCCTAAGTTTAGGGACAATACTGTGCAGATTTTCACATGCTACAATACTGCTTTTATTTCTGTGAAAGCACCAATGCTTCATTACTTAAAAAAGCTGAGATAATGATTATGGGGCACTTGCAGACTTTATGGCGATTTGAGAATCAGGATATGATAGCGTGAATTGTTTTTCATCTGTTCAGCAGCATTCAGGCTCCGTGGAGGCTGAGAGCACTGTGAAAGCTTTTCATATCTGAAAAATAGTAGACCAAACCTGATAAGTATCAACATTGCACAGAACTGGTTCCTCACATAAAGAATGAGACATCCTTTTCTTTAGATCGAGCAAGCAAACAAGTCCTGCCGTTAAGAGGCATTCAGGATTCCTCTGAACAGGCTGAGGTGTTCTGGGGGGGGTTTGGTGTGTAGCTCCAATGAGAAAAGGGGCTCTGTGGAAATGTTTCTTACTCAGCTGCTGGGAGTTTTATGTGTGCTTACAGTTCAGGTTAGTAATGCCAGTGCTGATTTATAAATCTTTGCAAAGTTAACATAGCTTTGGATTACTGAATTCTGTATTGGTCTGTCCTGGTCTTGCTTATAAATTAACAAAATTAGGAAGCTTTAAGTAAATATTTAACTCCTCTCTTCATTGCTTTCCCAAATGTGTTCTCAGTGGTGTTGCACTGATGCAGCTGAGACAGAATTCACCAGAAAGAACAGATCTGATTTAGATCCAGGAAGGATTTATAGCATTGGCAGCTATAGGAGATTTATTCTTTATAAAGGCAACAAAGCCAGCATTGAAATTAATGAAGAACAATTAGTAAAGAGTTTAAATATGCATCTTCAAACCAAAATAATTTAATCCCTTTTTTTTAAACTCACATTACATTACTTTGGCTTTCCACAGTTTCCAAAATTATAGTTGGCTTTACAAACACCCAAACAAAAATTAAATTGTCAAAGAGATCATTACTCATTAATGTATTTGCTATTTGTGTTCAAAACTTAAAAACCTTTTTGTCTTTGTGAATGAAGTTTACAAACCAGCATTTTTAAAACAGATTGCCAGTACTGTTAGAACAAACATCAGTTCAGAGGAGATTCGCCCTACAAGCATGTGTCTCATACTACCTATCCCCAAACCCAAATACAAACTTGGTAACACAGTTAAAGAGCTCAATCATTTGTGAGCTTGAAGCAGTTTTTAACTTGAGGCAAGTTTTTGGTTTGACTCTCATAAAGAAAGCAGCAGTTACTAATTTTTTCATATTTGAATTAAATAAATAATTTTAATACGCATTAAAATGGAAAGTTGTGCATGTACAGTAGAGAGTGAACTATAAGGGAAACTGATCACAGATTAGCTTGCCCAGGTAATTCTTGGACAGACACAAAAAAAGGATGGAAATAGTGAATGTTTGCCCCTGAGTGTAGACATGTTCTGGGGCAGGGGGGGAAGTCACCATAAAAAAGGACAGTACTTTACTTCGACTGAAGTTACTCTTTGCTTCTGTAGCTTTGCTACTTTAAAAGTACTGTCTTACTAAAAAAAGTATATACTTTGATTTTGTAAGTTTTGTAAATCAATTTCACCTCATTCAGTAGAGGGCTTTCATTAATTTCCTAGACTTTAGATCATGTTCCTATCTTGAGGTTGCTTAACGGAGCCCCTTAGAGAGGTGACAATTATGGAAAAAATTTATAGAAATAGAATATACATTTCTTTAAGAAACTATTTTTTTCTCCAGTTTGTTGTTATCACCTACAGATTACTAGTATGAACAATGAAGCACATGGGCACTCGTTAAAAATTAGCACTAATTAACTAGTATGTTATGCCTGGATATGTCTACATATACCAGTCTCATTGTCTCTTGTGGGAGTGATCAATATACACTGAATAACATAATTTAGTCCCTTCTTACTTCTGTTGCAGTAACACAATTTTGTAAACCACAGAAGTTGTTTTGTCATTTTTAATAACATTCTGTTTTGATTTAGGCATGCTTAATTTCTGTTCATTTCTGATCCATTGATCTGTAACTGGGCAGAAATGAAATACACTTATGAAAAAGAAAGAAAGTTTTCATCTTAATCACTCAAGCACAGCCACCTCTGGACCACTCAGCTTTCCTACTCTACTACCACATCAGTTTTAGTCATATAAAAAATTTAATTAGTTCAATGCACAGGAATTACTATGAGAGAAAAAAACAGAATTGTAAAATCACAAATTTAGAAGCAAATGATTAAGATTTTTTTGTGGATTTTAGAAATTATTTCAGTTACTCTACAAAGACAGAGTGGATGGAATACCTGCAGTAAAGTCCAAACACCAGGCTTTTTGTGACTGCTTTAATGTTAAGAGATCTTAGAATGTTTCCTTGATGAGACTGGTTGGAATTTGTGTCTTACACATGCTGATAAATACTAGTTATAAATAAGGAGCAATAGTCTCAGTCAAGAAAAGTTCTGTCCCTAAGCAGGGATGCTAATTTACAAAGTCCAATTAGATACATGAAATAAATGGACAGAAAATTGTCCTTGAAGTCAAGCATGGCTGTATTTTCACTCATGATTTGGGAGATTTACCCTTAGCAGGTGAATTGGTGTTTTTCATTGTTAATTGTTTTCTGTGTGTCTCCCACCATGCTGTCATGGGCTATTTGCTGGTTTATGAGTTTAGCTAGCCACTACCACATCAACCTTAGCACATACCTTCAAAAATCCTTTATGACAGAAGGCATGAGCAAAAGATTTGGGTGATCTCTGAGGTCTTAATGGCCTTCAGCTCCATCAATCTTGGTATCACTATGTGCTTTTTATATTGATTTTTTTTTCTTTGCAAGGAAACAAATACATTTATTTTGAAAAATAAATTGTAAAATAATCTCCTGGCAAGTCTTACAAGTGCATCAATATGATGGGGTTTTTTGGGCTGACCAGATTTTTCAGAGTGTTTTATTTTCATTTTGTTGATTTGCAAAAGATATATTTCTAGTCACCTTGCCACTGTTGTTTAGAAATGTGTTTTTGAAAATGGAATTGATTTTTTATTAAGAAGCCTTTACTTTCAGTTACAGATAAGCCAAATTGACACAGAATATTCCTAAAGCATATGCAGCAGATTGTCTGAATTGCTAAACTGTCTTCTCAGATACTTTGCTAATGTGGCATTGATCAATCTACAGATCCCAAACTGCAGAGAAGTGATAGGAGTATTGGCCACAGATGCACCATGGGCCAGAAAGATAAATTGTTTGGGTTGTCTTTTTGCAACTTTAAGGTCACAATTCATTCATCTTGTTACTTTTCTGTATCCCTTTAGTGGCTTCAATTGCAGGATTAAATATTGAATGGTGGCAGATCATTCAATATATAGCTCTTCTACTTTGGCACTGGAAGGCTTTTCATGCTTAAAATGGAGCATTGTGCACACAGAATGCCAAAGGTAGTCGTGCTGATGATCTGTTCTGTAAGATTAATCCCACAACAACATTATCAGGCAATTCTTAACACATCGATTTATTCCTGATATGACACTTCTGAAACAAATGGATAAATGCTTGGCATATACTCAGCATCCTAGGAGTGAGAATGTGCAATTGAACCCTCTACAGAAAAGATCCATATTTAAATTTAACCCCTTAAAAGCTTAGTCAGGGAAATTTTAGACTGAAATTTGTGGCCACTCATGCAAAGATGGTCCGTAAGAATCAAGAACCAGGTAAGAGAGAGATTCTTCCCCAGAGACCAAATCATGGTCTGCAGATCTGCCACACACCTTGTGTACAGTAATAGCTGTGCCATGATACATTTCAAATAGAGAAATGCTTCATGTTTTAGTGCCTCTGGCTTCCCTCACAAAGGCTCCTCTCTGCCCCCCTGCCAGGCTTAGCTCTGAATCCCCCAGGAAGGTGCAAAATCCCTTGCAGACCTTTGCCACCAGCTCTCCTCTTACAGCTGGTGAGCGAGGGCAGGCTTTGCAAGGCTTTTCTTTAGTTTTCTGCAAAGGAAAGGTGAAAGGTGAAAGGAGCAAGAAAATTTTGCCTCCAATGATTGTTACCTGTACAAACTGCATAAACACCTCCTGTGCCTTCAAAGAATGTTACATATGGAATGTGAAAAGCAGCACAGCTGTTGAAGGTGGGTGCATTTGCGGGTTTTCCAAATAGTATTAAAACTGTAGTACAAACCACCTAAAGGGAATTCTATTGATTCTAGCTTTAAAGCTGTTTTCTATAAGGTTTCAAAATTGGCATTGTATTTTGTATGTTATGGGGTTTTTTGTTAAGTCTGTCTACAAGTTGAGAGAGCTGCTGGATTTCAAAAGTACATGATAACTTCAGCAGGTAAGAAGTATCTTCAGAGGCGAAAATTTAGTTTTGCTTTTTCAAATTATATCTAATGATTAAATATGTGCTACATATGAGTTTGGACAAAAGTGAGATCCAGTTTCAGTCCTGCATCTGACTTGTGGATCCTCAGTCACTGGGTGGAATCCAAAGCCTCAGATTAGGTGCCTGCACTTCCTAACAGTGTATCAATATACTGCCTGTACAGATGTGTTACACTGATATTCACAAAAGGCTGAGCCATCAGCATCACTCACGTAGCCAAGAAGGTGCTGCAGAAGTAATATCCAGGAAGGAACTTGTGCCCAGGGCTGTAAGGTGACACCTGAACATTTGCATTTATAAAAAAGGACTTTTCCCTTTGGATCTGAGTGTTCCAAGCATATCTACACTTCCTCACAAAATTAGAAGGAAATGCCCTCTCTGATTTTGTCTTTTATCATCCCTCAAAAATGACCACAGGTTATTCACACACAGACACATATATCTAATGCATGTATATATTAAACCCCTCTCTTTCCAAAATTATTTGAACCCAGATATCTCGTTCAGCAAGGAATTTTTGAGACTCCTGGATTGTCAGTACTTCTGGCAGTCATCCAGATATGATATGGATATGGAGGAGTCTGCTACAAGTGCCACATGTGACTAAAAGGTTTTTAGGCAAGAAAGAACAGTTTTAATAAAGGAGGCTGGCAGAGCCCTGCCCAAAGATGTCCAGTGTGGTAGTCAACCCATTTCTTGGAAGCATATTTCTTGTAAGTCAGAGATATATTTATTAAACACTTCCATAATCAAATCCTCACCAAGAACCATTCTTGTGCCATGTAAGTGGTATAAGAAGGATCCTCTCATTCAGTTGTTTGTGATTCAGTTTGTGTGTGTCCAAAAGTGAAGCACACCCCTGGTGCACTTTTCAAAACGTAAGTTTGCCTTGTTAAATGGATAAGCTTAGTGATACTAGCTGACTAGTGATGTTAGGTCAAAATTGTTTCTGAGATTTATTCAACCATCAGTTTGGGTTCTGGTCTCAAGTATGAAAACCATACACTAGGCCATACACAGTTTGGGTTCTTAGATGGGTGTTTTTTACTGTGTTGAATTTATAGAAATATTAAGATGCATGAATTCTGCTTGTCTGTCTGCCAAAACTTCATCTGGATATGGTTAATAGAATCTATAGCGACTGTTCATGTGCTAATGTCTGCAAATATTCATGCTAGCTAACAAGACTATTGCTTTCTTTGCAGTTTCTACATGTAAGTGATTCTTTAAACTGCCTATCTTAACACATGTGGTTTTTAAATATCTGTTAAAATGAATGACTTGAATCGAGAGTTGAAGCTTTTTGATATTCAACCTTTTTTCTTAATGCCAGTAAAATGTTTCTGTTGTATGCAGCACTTTTTACAGTTGGTTTTAATTTGGTAATTTGCTTATTTCTAGAGCCAGTATAATAAAAAGCAATGTTTTTTTACTGGAAAATAGTGTGTAGGAAATGCTGTACGGCTCACCATTTGAAAATGTAACCTCTGTGTGAAGAATTGTCTTAGTTAAGAAAAACTGGCATCCTGATTCCTCTCAATTTGGTGACAAGTGATTATATTCAAAAGATTTGTTACAAGAATCACAAATGGTCTTGAACATAGAATGAAAAATATACATATATTGTTTGGACATTTTTTTCTTTAACCAAAATCCTTGTTTGTACCAAAGGGATATTTTAATTAGTTTGGCTGCTGTTCACATCATAATACCATCAAAGTCAAAATGAAATATGACCAAAAGGTCCTTTTGGGGCATCAGGAATCTGTTCCAGTATTTGTACTGTAGATTATTTCTCATACTATCCACCTATCATCTTGCAAGGTTCTTTTTAATCTCACAGAGAATTAGACATAAGAATTACCTGCAGTAATGCAGTAATTCAAATTCAAAAGCAAAATTTCTCCTTGGTGTTTGAAATACTTTTTTTGGAATATCTTCTGTTACAATTACATTCCATATGAGGACATTGTTAGATAGCTACATGTGCTCCCTAGGTGCATGCTTACCTCTAACATAGATTGCAGACAAATTGCTGCATAGGTGTCATGATGTAGATACCACGAATTTTAATGAAATTCTCTATTTTTTAATTGGTGAAAATGTTTCTCCTGGGCTTGAAGATGAAATAGCAAAGATGAGAAAAACAGCATGTTACATTCTTAAATCTACAGGATGATAAAATCACCAATTACTTGAAAAGTTGGCTGGAATGGTTTTCCTTATTTAAAAAAAAAAAAATGTTGATTTTTCTGCTTACAAAGAGATTTAATATGCTCATTTCCTCTTTCTAGGGGTTTTTTTTTGGGACTGTAAATTTAAGAATTTCATCATCACATACTCACTGGCCTTATATGTTGTTGTTTCATTTTTGCCTGTTAGATTGGCATAAAATTCAAGGTGCAATTTTGGAGCTGAAAAGCATCACTGGCCTGGAGATTTTGGCTTCTGATATGTATGAGTATGTGAACCAACATCCCTCTGTTGATAAGCAATATATGTGACCCATGACGGGCAGCTTGCTGTTCTGGTGGAACAAACTATTACAGCTGGACCATGCAGGCTTCTGCTCCACTGGACTAGGAATAGATTAGTAAAATATTCTCCCAGCTTGAAGGGGTTTACTTTGGGGTTTTTTTTCCCCATGATGGATAATAGATAAAGTGATATGCAAGTTTATTGCAAGATTCCTTTGAGACCCCTAGCTTTTTATGAATGGAAGGGTCATTTATAAATGTTCAACATCATTGTATTTTATTACTTTTCCCATGGGACAAGATCAGTGTGTTTTATGTTAGAGACTGCAATCAGATTTTACAACCCCACAGATTTAATGTTGTACATATTACTTGTGTTCAATAACTGAAGACACTGTAATGAAAAATACTTTTGATTTCAGCCCATGGAGGTCTCTTTTATTCATATGTTACAATCTTCAAACCAGAACACAGACTTTAACAAGGCCAGGAGCTTCAATTCTGAGTTATTGATGCAGGGTCAATCTTTGCCTAGACTGTGGTTTTTTGTAATGCTAAAAAGTTCTATACATTTTCTCTGAAATATCTGATGTTTCTTTGTCAAAGTGGCCTTGAGGTCCACTATTTGTAGATCTGTATTTGAACCATAGGATGGTCATATTGATTCTTGGTTTGGTCACTTAATTATACTTCATATTTGTATTTGCTGAGTCTTACTCCTTTGGGCATAACACGTCTTTTAGTCACTATAACATCTAGTTTGTTATCATCTATTTTGAAAGCATTAATGTTGAGTAGATTAAAAAAAAAAAAAATCTTTACCCTGGGAAAGTCCAGGACTTGAACATGTGTGGCCACAAACTGAAATCATTATTGCAACATAAAATGTCAGTTTGTAAATTTGAGAGTTAAAGCCATAAAAACAGCTCTGTGATCTGATAGAGAGATTCAGCATCAGGCACTGAAATCCTTCAAGCATTTTTTCTCTGTTTTAGAGCTCTAAAGGCAAGTTGGGTTTTTTTAGTAAGGCATGGTAGCAAACTCTGTCCCTGTATTTGCATTATCACTGTCTCCAGATCCCCCACTCTGTCTCGCACCAGAAGAGACACCATTTCCAACTGCAAAGCTCTTGATCAGTGTTTAAAGGAGCATCACTAAAGTTTAAAAGTAATTTCCCAAAATCTTGGGAAAGGCATGAGAGTAGGATGAGTTTCTCATCACGGACTATTTTGCATAAGGGAGAGGAAGAAATCTTTCCATATTCCAAATCAGACAATTGGTGAGAACCCCAGCTGGATCTGAGAATGCTTCTAAAAGGCTTGTGTGGAACATGCTCTCTAGCATGCAGATGTATCAATGACAAATTCCATGTTTTGCATTTTTTACATAAGGGAGAATGGTTAGAACGCTTTCAAAGTCCAAGGTGCAGGACTGTATTTCTACCTCAAGGGAATATTAAACTGAGATGAGGAAGGAGTATGTGAAGTGTCTCACACACATCAGTGTGAGAATAACATGCAGTTCAAACTCATGATATTTCCTCTTAAAAGGAGGCCTAGGAGGCTTAGGAAAGATAGTTTCTCTTAAACTAATAGGTGTTTTTGTCAGTTGTATGCAGCTGTGTGAAGTGCCAACTTCTCTGTAAAGCATTCAGTGGCCCATCTAAGAGGCTTGGATTTGTAGATTCAGCTCAGTATTGAACACGGATGTTGGATAGCTCTATCATATTAGTATTTAATTGGTACATAGATAGGACTCTTAATATACTTTACCAGAAACATCAAATTGGTGTTCTGACACCATACTAGTGTGCTCAGCCTGCACAAGACCATATTTTTGGAAACTGTTTAACACAATCTATTGGCCAAAGAGAAGTGAGTCTGCTGTTTTCACAGTGGGGTCTGTTATTTCACAAGGTAGTACAGTGGTTCCTTGTTCATTTGTTACTGTTCTAAGACAATTTGATTTATTACCCTGAGGAGAGAGCATTATGGGTCTGCAGTGTATTTAATAGGTTCAGAAACATCACCTTATCATGTACAAAATCTAGTAGCTCTTTTCTCTGAGAGGTGCCTCCAATTTTTGTGTCAAAGTTTTGTAAATACTGGGGGTAGATGAGATTCTTGTAAGTATTCACGAAAGATTATTTTGATAAGTAATTCTGAGGCTAAATGATTTTGAGACATAGTTTTAGAGTAGTACTGGCAATGAGAGTACAATGAGATCAAGGCAACTGTCAGTTGCCAAAAACAATCGTGTTATTCAAGAAACTGTCACAAGTGACAATATTTGATTGGGATAAAATGAACTGTTTTCCTTCTTCCTATGCATTTTCCACAGTTTGTTGTCATCTAGCAATAGACTAGTTTATGTTTCCTTTCAAGTGCCTGAACTCCACCTTGCACACAGACACATGCCCATACTGTTTTTTCCTAGTATCTTGAGTACACAGGATATGTAACAGCCTTTTTGGAATGTCCAGAGAATTACTGTCCATATTCCCCTGAAAATAACATGGTGCACTTTCTGAATAAGGATAGCTGGCATTCATGAGAAGGTGCAGGATAAAATATATGTACACATACATGTATTGTGTGTCTGTTTGAAGAAATCCATGTTTCCTTTAGTTTGCAGTTTATGTTTCCTGTCTTTTTAGAACCCTCAACTGTCAATATGGGCAGGTGTACCATGGGTTATAACATTGCAAATGTGTAAGTTTTTTGTTCTCTCTGGTACTTGTTCGTGTTGTTGCACAGAGATGAATATGGGAACAAAAGAGAAATGACATTTTGTGTCACAGCTTAACTTGCATGTTAGTTACCATCAGATTTCTTCCTCTCTTTTACTCTCTCTTTCCCTTCCTACATACAATTGAAATTTAAATTTGTTGTTTGGGGAGTTCACTGAGGAAGTGAGGTTTACCATGGAGCAACTTTACATATGAACCAGACTGAAATTTCATGGAAGTTCAGGTATGTAGTGACCATGTAAACTGTCCAAAGCTGGTTCACCCCCTTCTGTATGTTCATCAGTATGCTGTAACAAGACAATGCTAGGCAGGGTTCCTCCTTAACACTCCCTCACCCTTGGTAAGGTCTGTTTTGGCTCTGGTTTTACAATTCTCTTTTCTGAAAGTCAAGTTGTAATAAAACCAGCCAAGGCTTTCTCACGTAGTTCAGCTGCTTCTACAATGTACCCCTCAGGACTGCTGATTCCACTCAGCAGTCTGCGGTTTTCAATTACTGGCCACAGATGACGTTTAAGAGAGCTGGAAAAGCTAACCAAGAAAATTGGGCCTGGCAAGATTAAATTTTCTGTATAGGAATCTTCATGTTCACAGAAAAATTCTTAAAGGGTCTGTGAAGAAAAAAAAAGAAAAAATTAATTAAAAAAGGCTGAAAACTACACATACCTCCTGTAAAATTACTTTTATATCATGATAGTTCAAAAAAAATCATCTGGTCTCTAGCCACCAGAATACACCAAACTTTGGAAGGTGGAAGTAAAGATTCTTTAATATGTTATTAGAGTTACATTTATCACAGTTACATAGGTTTCTTCATTCTATATGAATTCATGTCAGGTGAAGTCATATTCACTAGAAGTTAGCTTTTTCTAAAATTGAGTAGCACATTGGTGGTTCTGATGACTTAAGGTGAGACACTGTGTATCTGAAACATGCTTTGTCTCCCTTGCCCTTTCCAAGTTATGGGTTTCTCATTCTTAAAATGATGAATATAAGAACTGCAGTTTTATCTCATAACAATTGTATAGCTATTGTGCATGTGGTATTGGGTTTATGGAGTGTATCCTTTGGATGCTTCTAAACTAGTGACATGGACAGATTTTACATTTTTCCATTAGTTGTTTCCACAATTTGTCTGTGAGCTATTATTACAAAATACAAGGATATATTTTGACAGCAAGGCTGCAGGAAGCGCAGCTTGCAGCTTATAGCAGAGTTGTAGTATTTTGCCCTAACAGACTAGAAAATTACATTCCCAGAATTCAGCAAGTGTAGTCAGAATGCAACTTGCCTACCTACAGAAAGCTCTGCAGTTGTTGTTTTTTTCAACAGCTGGCAGCCTGCAGGCCGGAATCACTATGTCCTCTTCCCTCCCTTTGTCCATTGGGCCTGACCTGCCTTGCTTGGAAAGCCTCACTCCGTAACACCTGGTATTCATACCTGCTTATTCACTGGTGCCACCAGCATTAGTCACCAAAGACTCTGGTCTACCATGCTGCTGATCATCCTGTTTATATTTATGGCTGAATTTAACTGAGGGAACTAAAAAGTGAACGCAAGATCCCCTCAGACACACCTGCCTGTAACTCCTGAAATATCTGAAGTGGTCATTGCAAGACTCTATAAAGTACCAAGAGAGACGTCTGCGAAGTCCTGAACCATGATCCAAATAGCAGACCCCTTCACAGCAGTTTAAATACAGGTTGTTGTAAATATAAAATCAGGTTGTATAGAATTACATTTAGAATGTAATTTTCCTAAGCCATGTGAATACAATCTTTATTAAGTAAAATATTATTTGATATAAAAGAACTCATAGGTTTTCTTTTAAATGATATGTTCAACTATCAGGAACAGTAGATGCTTACATATCAAATAAAATAATATCTTTATTCCCCCTCCAGTTAATGTCCTAAATAATTGGATTTTTGTACATTCATATTATTGTACTTGATTTAATATTTAAACTGTTTAACATGCTAATCGATTTGTAGGGGACCAGACCCTGCTACAAGTTTTTATCATGCAATTTCATAGACCTATCTGCACCTAGTTAATATTTTTCTTTTGTGAATCCTATCAAATTGTCTATATTTGAAGTACTTCTAGTTCCTTAAAGGCACAGATTTCCAGTGCAGATCTATGTTGGTTAGATCTCTTACTGGTTGATAATTCTGGCAATTTTTTTTTTTAATGTGGTAGAGTGCTCTAGTCCATCAGGGCAGAAGATGCATGAACTCGGGCATAATTTAATTAGGTAGACTTACTTTTGAAATGGAAAAGGATTGCTGTTTCACAATTTGGTACCATTATTCCTTTCCAAATACTGTAAGGCTCGAATCCCAGGCCTAAACTTAGCAAACTGTTCTTCTTTAAAAGAGCTCATCATACTTTTCAGGCAGCAAGTCGATGTGAAAGCATTTATGTGACTTCCTCCTCAATAAGCCCATTATATCTGTCTTTGGCCGTGGATTTGTTTTGTTAATATGTCATAAACAGAGCAAGCAGGTTAGTAATCAGAAGGTTAAAGGTGACTTTGTGAAATGGAACTACCTAAGCCAGACTTAATGCAAAAAGACAAAGAAAAGTAGGGGAGACGCAAAGGGGAGAACAGTAACAGCTTTTTTCTATGATCTGTGGAATGTGGGTGAGGATAAGCCTGCATGTTCCCAGCCTTTTTTTGGTCCAGTTTGCCCTATTTCAGCATCCCTAAAATGAAACATACCTATTCCAGCATGGGTTATTTTGCTAGGTTTCTATCTAAAATGAAACATTCCCTTAAGTCTGATTTGTGTCTTGTTGACTACATAATTTGCAGAAGTAAAGGAAGCAACGGTAGCGGTGTTTCGGAGGAAGCCATGCAAAGACAGAGCGCGTTTTCCAAGGCGCGGGCGGCTGGTGCAGAGCCCGGCTGATGGATCCGTGCGTTCACAGTAACTCGCTGCAGTCGTGCCACTTCGGGTGCAGAAGTCTGCCTGCATTAGCCAGGAGCTTCACCCACACTAATAGACCTTGTCAAGAGGTACAGCACAGCGCTAACATGCTTTGATGTGTTGCAGCTCAGAGGTACTTGCATACTTGCCAGGTCAGGTATTTCAGCATCTGTAGGAAGACATCCATCCTTAGATGTGAATAGTTTGAAAGATGTTTATATAATAAATGGAAGGAAGGCATGTCCCCGTTTTACAAAACAGTACCACACGCTCGAAAGTAACAAAGTTTTTTGTTGAGCACATAGGTTCTTAAAGCTGGTCTGGTTTTGAAAGCAAAGAGTAATCAAGAAATTCAAGAATCTAGATATGAGTTTCAGATTCTTGCTATATTTTCATTACTATAGTTACTTGCACATTGGTTATATAGTAATTACTGTTAATGTCCCACTGATTTTTTCCAAGAAATGAGATTTGTTTTCCTTACAAGTATTTAATAAAACCCGGCCTCATAATACTCAGATAGAATGAAAAACACCCTTACCCTTTTTATGTGATATAACATTATTAAATTAGCACTCATGTAACTAGTGTCTGTAACATTTTTTCAGTCATTAAAATCATTATGAGGGAATAATGCATTGTGAAAAAGCATTATAAAACAATCTGGACCCTTTCAACTAATTTCTTTCATGTCATTTCATTCAATTTAAACCAGTTTGACATTGTCCAAGTTAACAAGTTACTCTTTTCTCTTCAGCACCTGCTGGTGGCAAGCCGTAAATCAGCATCTCATCCAGAAGCATGAAAGACCTCATTAAATCTAATTTTGTGTGAGTTAACAGATCTCCAAATTAACCCTTCTTTAAAAATAAAATATAAAAAGATAGTAAAGGTCAGCCTTTTTGTACAATGAGGTTTGCTGACCACAGAGTATTTCAAGCCTGATGGCACATTTGACTGCATGGCTGTCTCATCATTTTGGCAGTGATCTGTTTGATGCCAGTGAGGAATGCTAAGACTCTATCTGTCTGAAATATGTTAACATGTACATTTTATTTTTTTTTTAAAGTAGGAAGTGAGAGGTAAAAGAGAAAAAGTATTTTTTTTCTCAACAGTAGTAAATAATTGGTGTCAAATGACTATTGCTAACAACTTGTAGGGAGAATTGCCCATCTCTCCACTCACTTGCCAGCTCTTTGAAATTCAGTACGACCTTGCATTCTACATTTGATTTATTGTGTTATAATTCTCTTTATTTCGCTAAGAGATGAATACAAATAAATATATTTTGACACAAGGGTTGTAGATGGGCTACATAAGAAAGCCGTGCCTTACAGGAACATGAACTGCTAACAGTTTAAGGAAGGAAAAAATAAGCCCATATATTCTGATAGACCTAATAACATTCAGGTGTGTCTGAAGATGAAGGGAAAATTTATTTTAAGGATATTACTTTTTGAGTATAGGGTATATAAACTAATGTACTTACAACAGAAATCACAAATATAATTCACCTACATTATACATAAAAGACAAATGACAAACATTTCCAAAATTGCAAATAGGAATGTCTATAAATAAAAACACTTCAGTAACATCAAATAAAGGTAGAAGAAAAAAAGACAATAAACTATTAAGAAGAAAAATGAATATGCTAAGAATACAAATAGCATTTTAGTAGGCACATTATAACAACTATATCTATTCTTCATAGTTTGTGTGTGTCTTATAGGGAACTACAATCTGATTATAAAATATGTCAAGTAACACACAGTGCAGAGTGCCAATATTTGTAGTAAGGTGCATGACAATTTATTTATGACTGTGGTTAAAATTACTGTTTCACTGAACAAACTTCATTTTTTCTTGTCATTTTTATTTCAGTTTACACAATTTAAATAGCATAAAAAATGTTTCCATTGAAAGAATGCATTGTATGGCCAAGCTGGATTTTTCCACATTTTTGTCACTACCTAATAGAACATGTTATCATTAGTTGAAGTATTTGGGGTTGGTTCTGAAATTGTGCTCAGTGTTGAACTTAATCAAGTATCTATGACATAAAACACTCTCTAAGCACCTGCCTATAATAGCCAACAGGAAGGAAAAAAATATGTATTATCATGGAGACTAAATGTTCTGTATGGCTTATGCTGAGAATACTAAAATGTTTCAGCCATTGGAAAAAATCATGGATATCTAAAATATTGAGGCAGTAAATTCTTTATTAAACATATATTGATGTCTAAAAATAAGAAGAAAAAAATCACAGTTAGTGTTGTCCTAGATGAGTGAACAGATTAATTTATGATTCTTACATAGATGAAAATGAAAACCAGGAAATATTCTCTGTATGAAAAACTGGAATATAAAATCTCTCTTGGTAAATTAAAAACACACTTTACAAGCTCAAAATAATATCAAATCCAAAACTGAAATTATTCTTTCAAGTTTGAGTTGAAAACTGCCTTAGACAGGAAACAAAAAACCCTGTTAAATAAATCAGTTTGAAAAACAGCTGAAGGAAAGCATAATTTGATTATAATTATTATGTATCAGCTAAGAGATTGAGAACACTGAAAAAGCAGAAGGAAAAATAAGGGAGAAATGACCACAAAGTTTGGTGGCTTTTTTACTTTTTTTTTCTTTCATTTAATGGGACAGATGTTTGGCTTCCTGTTTTAGCTGTTAAAATGAAATTGAATGAATCCCAATAATGTTAATCAAATCTAGACAAACCCAGAAGAATTCCCCAGAGTAAGGCAGAAAATGCTGAGGTTTTCAATAAATATTTATCTTGTGTAGTTAGATGGAGGACAAGGTGGCAAAGAGGCTGTTAGATCACATGATAAAATATTTACTTTTTCAATGGAAATATTAAATTGCAGCTATTAGTACTGGATGTTTTCAAGTGCTCTAGACATATAACTTGATTCAGGAGTGCAAAATATGTAGTGAAACAATAGGTAGACATAAAGCAGATGAGTTAAGACTGCAAACATTGATGCCAATTTATAGTAAAGTTCCATTAAGAATATTAAAAGAGCTGTCTCAAAGGCTCTTGCAGTTCTTAATGTTGACTTCTATGCAGTTGTCTAACACGGGCAAACTTTTAAAGAAATTAAGTGAGACACTGCTGCTCCCCATGCTCTATAAATACTGACTATTTATAATTTTACAAGGCTGACTTTTTTTCTGGCAAGGTAAGTGACTAAATGACGTAGAAATCATTCATGTAAATGTTAACGTGAAATTTTACATTCAGTGGCGTTTTAGCAGCAAGACTAATTAATCACTGAAACCATCTCTGTGGTTTTATGGAAGATTTCCAGCTGCCAGAAATTTTAATCATTATCTTTTCTCCTAAAATGAAGTTAAACCAGAATTGTAACTAGTGGTAGCTCTGTGGCCAATGTTCTCTGTGCTTGCAGTGGGATCTTTGAGTCTGACTTCCATTTGTAGCATGCAAGACCTTGAACCTGCCAAGGTTGATGCCATGTTACAATGGAATTCTTTATTTAAAAATCTTCATGAAGAAAGATACTAGGAAACGTTTTCTATAATGTCTTTTATTTCCAGCAGCTGTCTATAGGCTGTTCTTTTGCAGCCATAGTTAGAATAATTGATATAGAACCTTTTGAGGTGGTAAGGAATGTAATACTTCAGACCATCTGCAAAATGGTGGCCTTACAGTAAAAATGAAATGAATAAAAGAAGCACCAGGTAGTCACTGTATTAATCTTTTTTTCTCTCTCTATGATCTTCTTTCTTTTACCTGTAATAGAGCTCTAACCTTTAAATGTTCTCTGAGTTGAGCAATTTTTCATGATCCAGCTGTCTCGGGATTGTTTTAGTTCAGTTTAATCATTTGATTCACTGCTGGGTTTTGGTTTTTTGGCGTTATTTATGGAATTTAACTACTTTGCTAGATAAGGGTTAATAAATCATAATTTGAATAATTACCTAATTATTCCAGTTGAATAAATGAGTAAGACCTCATTAGAAAAAACTCTTAAGGCTGCTGGGTTTTTTTAACTATTAACTGTTTGATGTTATTTTTCTTTACCCTTTCTCTCAATAAAATATAAACATACAAAATCTCTGATTCAAAAGATTTTTAAAAAAAGCTGAATTGCATATTGATATTTTCTTGATCTATTGATGTAACAATTTTTCCCCCACAGTATCCAATCCAATATCCATTTGCATTGAAAGGGGATGATCCCATCCCACTTGACTCCAAACAAAGGCAGGGGCCATTTCTTTTGCAGACTTAGCACTTAATTGCACAGACACAGAGGTTGTCAGTTCACTGGATGATCCAGGAGTGATGGTCGATGGCAGCATAGGCTGTGCTGGTGCTGCCTTGATCCCGAGTCTTGCTATGCGGTGGCTGATACTTCTTTGTACTGGGTCAGGCTTTCATCCAAATTCTTAATGATCTAGCTGAGGCCATTGAGCCAGCAGAGTATTATTCCCTGATCCTCTACCCCCAAATTCTTTGGATAGTTTCCCAAAGATTTAGTGGCTTGAACTTGCTCCCTGCAGAGTCAGACAAACAGCACGGTTGACAAAACACAGGAGGCAGGTTTTGGAGAGGGACGTAACTGCAGCAGCACAAAATATTTTAATGTCAACTTTAATGGAACTGTATCCTAACCCTGAAAGAAACTACTTTACATCACCAGCCAGCTGAACCAACTCATCCTGCAGCTGTACAGGCTGATCTAACAAAAGGGATGGGAGGGAGACAGGCACCTCCCTTTTTGACAGCTTTAGAGTGGCATAACTGTAATACAAAAATGCTTAAGGTTTACTGAAGATTTGGAAGTGTGTGATTTAGTTTTACGTTATCCAATTTGTGCTTGCAGGTACTTTCTTGTTGGATTTTTTATTTACATTACAAAATTAGTTGTGAAGCACAGAAAGGAGGAAATTAATTCAAAACCAAAATTTAAAAGTGCAGATAGGACTTTCCATAAATAATTAACCATTCAAAATAAATGTAAATTTAATTTGGATCCTGATGGTGTCCCCAAGACCCCTGTACTCCCTCTTCTAGGTCATCGAGCTCATTGTACATTGGTACCTTCTTATTTGACCTCCCTTTCATAGGGAAATGCACAAGGCATAACAGGAATTCACTGTCTGCTCACTTATTTGTTCCACCTTTATTTTCCCAGCCTTCAGGGTCTCAAGTTAGAGAGAGCCATTTTGGTCTGGTGCTTGGATCAAGCAGGAAAGAGTCATTAAACAGGAGGGACTGGGTCTATTAGGTCTGATGCTAGTTTTTCCTGCTTGAGTGTGTCATTGCATCTTTCCTTTACTAATTCTCTTTTGTGTCTGTTTAACCATGGTTCAGCCATTTCTGGAAGACACCTTTCTTCCCACAAGCTTTCTTAGCAGTGCTGATGTCCAGGTAGGCTCCCAGCTGAGTGGGCTTGCTGTCAAACAATCCACATGTTCCCACATGTGTGAGCAGTGCATGGGACTTCACAAGCTTTGTTCATTGAAATATGGTGGAGTTGATCTGCTTTGGGTAAATCTGACGGTGTCAGGAGAGATCTGAGGAAAAGCAGCTCATTCTGTTTCCTTGTTTTTTCGGGGTGCAGTTTCGATTTTCAAGCTATAGAAAGAGTGGTCAGCCTAGTCTAGCTCACAAGCCTTGTCTGGTATAAAGTATCTTTCTGAGCAGGTTCTACAAAAAGGAACCTTTTATTAGGGAAGGTGATGAAAATAAAATCACTGAAAATTATGGTCTTAACTTCCTATCCAGAAAGCCTTTAATACTTAGCTTTTAATAATTAATCTGTCCTGGCAGATGCTGGAACACCCATTTGAGAGGTGAGATAGCTGTATGTTAGTCATCCCATATACATTGATGAATTATGAGTCAGTGCTGTGTCATCTAAAAGCAGCCATAGAATTTGTGAGATTATTAAAATTGCTTTGTTTCCTTCATTGTTCATCACAAGTTTGAGTAAGGAGGGAGCACATGGTGGTAATTTTACTTTAAGGTATCTGAAATTTCAGCCTCAGGTTTAGAAATTATTGGTCAATATTGTGTTAAAATAAAAAGGTCACTTTACAACTGAGAACAAATAGTGTATCAAATTAAAAATAAACTTGTTCTAATGTAAGCTTTGTTCAAACCATTTTACTTGTGGCTTTGTGAAGCTTGCTGGGGTGTGCACCAAGTCCTGTACCTAAAAGATAATAGTCACTTACTCTCTTGAGAAATAATGAACTACTGAAGAAACAATGTTAAAATTCTTTCTTCTCTGCTAGTTTTGTCAAGCCACAATAATTACTTATATTTCACCAGACAGCATTCTTGCCTTTTCCCTACATTTTGACACTATGACAGGTTTTAAAGTTAGAAAATTCAATGCTCTAGCTCTGTGATTTGAGAATTAAATGTTTTCATTTATCTTAAGTCTGTAATTCAAAATTAATGGAAACAAAATCAGTAACTTCAAAATTAGTAATACAAAATATGATTCAGAGAGTGATAAATTTCTGTCTCCAGTCTATAACAAAGCAACAAATTCATTAGTACACTGCTGCAAATATAACCTCTCCTCTTAGGTTTTTAAATTTAAATATTATTGCTTTATACATTTCATTTTCTGCAAAAGTGTTACAGTGATGTACAGTCATTATTTATACAACTGATAATATCACTGGTGTAAGGATTTCACACTGGTAAGACCCTGCCAGTTGGTTCAGGCACCAGACTTCGAGTGAACCTGGGTTCTCCTTTTCTTCTCATAGAGCATTTAGGGAGGAATAGTGAAATCTGAGCTCATCATCTGGGTTAGGCAGTCAACTCCTGTAGCATATCCAACATAACTGCATCATCTGGCTATTTTCTCTGGATCCCATATTCACCTACCTCAGCCTGTGGGCTGAGCCACTATACCCACAGAAGTGTTTCTGCCCTTGCCGTGAGCTTATACGGCCCTGTCATGCACATTCTTTTCATGTGAAGGGATTTTTCTGCTAGTACTGAATTGCATCAAGTGATTTCCCATGACAGAAAGGGATGATGTAATTCACTGAGGAAATGAATGGCAACAGTCTCAAAGCAAGCAGAGTTCCATTTTTACTTGGTTATGTAAGGGTACTCCTGGGCTCTGGAAATAAATACGTATTTTTCTGTGTGTATATATACATTTAGGTGTCTATCTGTAGCTAAATGAAACTTAGAGCAGTAGTGTTTGCAGCTAAACATTTGGCTATGAGCCTTCTCAGTACTGTGAAATAAGAATTCTTTTCAAATGCTGTGCACCTATATGTGCCTGTAAACTAGTAGTGCTGAGATAATTTATGCTGCCTGTCACTTAGCTGTTTTTATCAGTTAATCATGCTTTGTCATCAGTTCTCTACATATGTCACTCTATATGGTCTTTTTTTCCCCCATTTCCCATATTATTCACAGGAAATGTAGGTTCAGCCCATTAAAGAGTACTGTTACTTTTTTACACAGAGAGAAATAAAATGAACATTCACATTATTATAGTCCATATGCTTCATTAAAATTAAACCTTTCACTGGCAATTTAGCACAACACAAGGAAGAAGGTGTAGGTGAATCTAGGACGTCCTGTAAGTTTATCTGCATGTAGGCTACTGGTTCACAACTAGATTGGTTTTGCTTTATTTGCAGTTCTAGCCACAAATACAGTAGCTTTGTTAATGCACCATATCTTTTAAAAAAACCCCAAACCTTTCCAAATCAGTTTTTGTTTCTCACATCACTTTAGCACCGCATGAATGTGTAAAAGAACGTATGTAGGTAAACAAATGAGGAATATTGATAGCAGTATGACTGAACTCTTTTTCTTCTTTTTTTTTGTTCTGCACGTATGGTATTTTGTTTGGCAAGATACTTAAAGAAGAAGTGGTAATTTCTGGATCAGAAACAATGATTCAGGATGCAGAGCCATGTCTCAAGCAGAGATAATTTGAAATAATTTTCATCAAGAAAGATCCCAATCCCACCTCTTAGCTTTTTTTTTTTTTTTAACATCCAGAGAGACTATCCCCTGAAGCAGCTTGGACCCACTGACTCTTGTTTTTTCACCATGCATCCTTTTGAAGTGAGCACCTCCATCCTCCCACTAAACTCTTTTTAGGTGCTGGGAGACCTTTATTAGGTCCCTATGAGTCTTCTCTTCCCTGTATTGCCCAAATCCGTTCTTCAAATTTCTCTTCATGTGGCAAGTTTTCCAATATTTAAATCATCCCAGTGTTTCTTCACCAGACTTTCTCCAGTTTGATCTGGAGGGACCAAACTGTTGATATTTGTCTGCAATCATGACCATGACATTATTTGAAGAGACCAAGGTATATGAATTTGTGAAAGCTGTCATTTTAGTGCTGTACTCCGTGTGTTACCATATACATGGTTTAAACTTGTGTTTTATGTAGTCTTTGTATAAGAGATTGCATTAATTTTGTCCAAAGAGGTCTATGTTTTGTTGCAATGTTTAGTAGCATTAAAGCATTTCAGTTATATATGTCCATACCTTTTCTTTTGTACTTTATAAGGCATGAGTATTAGGGTCTGGAGGAGTGGAAGACATAGATGTTCCTTTTTTTTTTTTAACCAAATTAAAAGGAAAAAAATATTTGTTTGCTCTTTTATGTTTCCCACAATGCAAAACTGGTATTGTACCAAAAAGTGCTGAACACTGAGTGGTGGCTTTAAATAATCAATTGAACTGCATAATTGAACGTATCTTGAGGCATGAACACAGCATCCATAGGGTTGTGTACTGGAGTTGAACTGTGAACTGAATCCCAGAAGTAATATAAAAGATGTTTTTCAAGAAAATCCAACAATCAAAACTGTGCTGTTGTCTTAAAACAATGACTGACAGCATTTGTGTTTTTTTATATATCCTAAGCTCTGATGTTCTCTGACTCACATTAACCTCTTTCACAAGGATCACAAATCTTCAGAGGATCTCCTGCATCTATGTAATTTACTCTCATTCAAACATACAAAACAAATCTCCGTAATACTTTCTGTTAGGGGAGGAAAGAAAATCTCTGTCATGGCTGGCCCTGGCAGTTTGACTGTCTGTATGAGACAGATGTGAAAATCCATGTTTCAACACTTATAACTGTAGTTAGACTGACTCTTAGTTAAATGCATTAGCTCACAGAGTCTATATGTTGTGTGGGGTTAGTTTCTGTGCCTTTTCTTTTTTTNTTTCCTTTTTTTTTTTTTTTTTTTTTTTTTTTTGAGGCGTTTGGAATTATCCTGTCACAAGATTATTAATAGTTTTTTAGATTAGATTAAATAATCCAGGGTAAGATTAGACATTAATTAAGAGTAAGATTAATTGTTTCGTTTTATCTCCTTTTTAAAAATGAAATCAGCAAAATTCCTCGGCAACAAAATATTGTTGCTCTTACTTCTTTCTTGTTATTGTGACAGGCTTCACTTTGTAGCATATCCTACTTCAGTTATAGTTATAGCTCTCCCCAACCTCTTCTCCATATTTCTTGGTTTGTAATGCAGATCTTTGCTTCTGAGTACTTAATTTTTAACTTTTGTGTGCTTACACAATGTGAGAAATATTTCTGTGTGATGATCAGAGGTGCAGGTAGACGTATTTTATCTATCTTCTTGCCTATGAGTTTATTTTTGGCCTTTTTGCTACACAAGAACATTTCAATCTTTGCCTTAAAATGTAATTATTTTAACAATATGTTCAACCATCGTTTTGAATCTCACTCTGTTGGCATTACAGAGTAGAATTTGACAGCTGGGTAAGTCCTATTTAAGAGCATATTTTGCTAAGAACTATTTCCTGCAAAGAAAATATAGAAGTCCCATTTTAACCGAAAAACTGAAAAAGAACAACACCAGCTTTATTAAACTTCCTTTCCAATACACAATAAAAACCTAGGAAAAGTCACTTGGGATTACACTTCATTCCAGACTGCTGCATTTTTCTTTGCATTTTCGCTGCATTAGGAGGGAACCTGTGTTTAGATTATGACTAGTTTTGGGAGCAGAGGAAGATGCAGAGTCTCTCCCCACTGTGAGGACCTGGTTAACTGCCTCCTTCAGTGAGCCTGACCTGTGTAGAATCCAGCCTTTAATCTCAGCCCTACTTACACCACTTGGTTACAGTATCACCAGACCAATTATAGCAACATCCAGGCTTATCAGGAGTCTTGGCAGAGCAACGTCTAGAGCTATTCACTTACCCTTGATGTTTCAGTAGCTTAAATTTGAGAGTTCTGAAAACAACCCCACTGCTGCTGCTGCTGTTACTGTAGCAGGGCACTGGACAAATGTAATTTTAGTGTCTGATGCTGTCACTCTGGCATCTTTCACGAGCAGGAATTGTATTATGTAGAAATTTAATCTGTCTGCCCTATCTTAACAGGGTGGTGGTGTAGAACATGATGCTTCTTAGAAAAGAAAAATAAAAATTGTTGTTAGAAGAGACTTAGGGCAAAGACTCCTAAAAATATGTTAACTCTGAGAAGACAGACTATTGAAAGCCAGTGCACAGTGCCAAACTCTTGTATTGAAAGGTTTTGGCTGAAATACTGGGATATATAGATAATACTGTCTCAGAAATTTTGCCAAGGAAACTGCAGTCAGAAATGTAGGAAATTGTCCAAGATTAGGCCTCAGACATGCTGCATTCATTACCAGCAGCTGTGCATATATGAAGTGTTTCTTTATACCACAGAATCCAAACCACTGTGGCCTGTCACTGTCATTTTCATAGCAATTTGCTGACTTTTTAAGAAACAGGAAAACATTTAGCTGAAACAGAAGTTGAAATGACTGATAGAAGATAATTTAAGGGAATTTTAATGGCTACTGAGTATGTACCTTAGAAATATGCTGAGAGGCACATATATTTAAGACTTTACATAATAAAATTCACTAAGAACACAAAATTATGCTAATAGTATTTTAATGTTTATTGTAATTCACAGATTCATACCTTAAGAGATCCCTTAAAAAGCCAGAAAGGTGAATGTGATATAACAGTGGTATTATTTTTAGCATTAGGATTTACAGTTATTGACTTTTCTTTTAAGATAAATTCAAATATGCATCCATTAGGGGGAGTTACACATTCATCACTAAGTGCTTCAGATTTTCAGACACTGTTTCATGTAATAGATTTTCTTGGATGGTTTTGTTAACTTTTAAAATACTCTATTCCTACCACTACCCCTTCTTCCTCTGTAGTGAGCTTTGTTTTTAACTTGTTTAATCAGCATGCAAAAATTTACAGCAAAGCAGAAGGTCCAACTTTATCAATTTCTGAATGATTCAGGGGGGAAAAAAGCTATTACAGTAGTGAAAATATCTCTATTAATTGGAGAATTTTCCAGAATGAAATATAGATTACAGGATTTAGAAAACCTGAAGCAAAATTCTCTCAAGCAGTCTTTCCTTTGCCCATTTTTTTTTTCTTCCATCTGCGAAACGGCTTCTGCCTCAGGGTAGTTCTGGAAATCTATCAGTGTCGGGTGTGTTTACTTTAGTACAGGAGGGTTTTAAACAGCAATGTGACCCTTGTGCTGGATGTTAGTGTGAGTGTTCACAAAAAAAGGCAAAGAATACTGATGGACTTCAGCTGATAAATTCTTGTGCCCGGCTTCAAAGTATAATGGTTTTAGATGACGTATTGAAATCATGTAGTTACATGCCTAAGCACTCTCCATCTAGCTGTCCTGTGTAACGGGGAGAGCGACAAATCCCTTTCCTTTATACCGAGAACTGAAAACCACAACCAGCTGAATTCTTTCTGGAATAAGTCCACTTCGCATTTCCCCTACAATCACAGCAAGTGCCACTGTGCCTCAACACAGCCCTTGGAGTATTTTTGCCAGTGCCTGTGGTCCAGCTGCAGAAAGCACTGACTCCTGGGAAATTTCAGAAGAATTTCTGGGAGGCCGCGTAAGTAGAAAAATGGATTTCCAACACCAAGGTTCTGGTATACCACATTTGAGGACCTGTCTCAAAATGAGTTCCAGTATCAGTGCTCTGCTCTTCAGCACAGAGCTCTACTGGAGACTTTCTGTATCACCCCTGCAAAGTTAACATTTTTTGCTAGATTTTCCATCCAATTTTAAGAACAAGCTGTTCTCCATACTTTTCTACCCTTTTGACCCTACTAGCTAAATACTAGGCAAATGCAGTGAGATCAATATTTCAACTCTCAGGAAACACAAGCATCACCAGCCAACTGGAAGGAAGGAAGACTAATCCCAAAGTAAGGGAACATCCAGATTCCTGAGAAAAGGCTGACGATGCTTCTTGCAGTATAATAGATAGCAGAGAGAAGCAAACGCAAGTTGAGTGCATGTGGGGAAATACTTCAGGAAACACTGCTGTAGCAAGAAACGTGGACACTGAGACACTGGTTATGCTGTATCTGCCTACTTACCAATACTAAGGATAGGTTTTATAAATTCAATTATCTTCAGGACTTGTGCAATAAAAGTTGCATTTTTACTGAATATTGTCCTTATCTTTGAATCCTTCTCTAGCAGGCTGGGCTCTGACCTCAGACTTTTGGCCTCAAAATTGATTCAGTCAAGTTGGGATTATCAATGCTGAATGCAGCTCCAGTCTTCCACATAGTTTTTCATTTAGGGTTACACTTTGCATGTTTTGCTCTTAAGTCAGCATATGGTGAGTGGAAAAAGGATGGGGAGGGGGTGTCTTTCCTGTGGCTTGCACTGATTCATCAGGAGTCCAAAAACCATACAAGCTTTTGTATGCCCTCTGTATATACATACTATATTTAGTTTCTTGATTTTGAGAAATACTGTTTAGGCTGAATATTCTACCGCTTGTTCATGTTTTAAGGGCTCTTATATGAGAGAATTTAGCTGGACTTTGAGTTCCTTCTCTTGGCAGATTATACCAAAGCTTGCAAATCTGGCAATGCTTGTGGGAAGGTCTTTAGTGAAATGCAGTTAACGAAATCATTTAGATGATGGAATTAGGAAATGATAGTGATAAAGTTGGCTGCTGTGAAAATAGTAACTGACTGACAGAGCCAAACTGTGATTTCTGAAGCTGTTGAACACACATGGATCCATGGCAGTCTGACATCTATACAGAGGCATGCCAAGCAAATAAATAGAGTCTGAGGAAGAAAGTGGGAAGAAAGATTTTCGGGAGTATTGCATGTGATAATTTCTGTGTAATATACTGGGTTCTGGAAACTTGTGCAATGGTTAGCCTTGCTTGAAGAAAGTAAAGCCCAGGTGATTCTTGTAAGACCTGTGGTACAGCCTCATGCTCTGTGTGTGAGCACAAAATACAAATATTTTCTTTTCCCTTCCTCCCTGTTAAGTAAATGATAACTTTAAATTCTTAAAAGTGTCTACATCCTGTTTCTGAATATGCAACACCTGCTGATATAGGGAAAAATTATTTCACTAGCAGTTTGGCATGTTGGCAAATATTAGATGTGTTGGGTCAAATGTAGAAAATTATCACCTTCTCTCTAGGACAGTCAATATCCAACAAATCACTTCAAGGTGTGCCATAAATGCAGTTCTAGATGCCCTGCAGGACTTAGTCTTGTGCCTAACAATCCACCTATCACCAGGCATTCATCCTCTGCAGGAATGTTTACCACGGGAAGGTTTGTTTATGTACACAGCTCTGAGTGGACTCAAGGGCACATAAACCCTATTCTTAAGTCTTATGAAAACCTCTTTTTTTTTTCCTCCGGGGAAAAGTAATAAGGTGTCTACTTAGCGCAGCCCAAAGTGGTTTTCTTATATATATAAAACCAATTTAATATTTTGGAAAGCATTAATTTTATTTTACATTTCTTATTTTTATAAGCATTTTGTATATAGACCACTTGTAGGGGTATGGCTCACACCAGGTGTCAGAGGAGTGTGAAATAATTTTTATGCCACCTTTCCAAGGCAATAAATGTCATATAAGCATACAGAAGTGCAGATAGAATACTTTTAGATGAACATTCTCAAACTGTATGTAAGAAATCTGTTTGACAGACTTACCCAAAGGATGACACTTTTTTCTGATCTTGCCAAAGCAGCAACTGTGTAAAAAGAAAATTTGCTCTGGTGGTTGGGTTTTTTTCCCCAAAGAGTTATGATGTAAAGGGAGAGAGGAGAAACTGTAATTAGGAGAAAATAAATGGTTACTTTCTACTGAGCAAAAAAGAAATTTCTAAATGGCATAATTTTAGAAATTGCTAAATGACATAGCAAGTTTTCAGTCATCTTTCCTGTAATAAAAAGACAAAATAGAAGATGGACAGCAGCAGCTGAACCCACAGTCCCAGCCACATAGTTTGTGTCACAATCAGTATAATGCTTATTCCAAGAAATATGTGAAATATTTTTTGTGAGAATCACACGGATATTGATTTTTTGTGTGTACCACTCTTTTTAAAATATCTTTAAAAAAAGATATAATTTCAAAGAAGTACCTTGAACCTTTTTTTTCCTTTTCCTTTTTTTTTTCCCTTAATATGATCAAGATACAAGTTAAAATTTTCTAGAGGTATAAACTCTAGATTTATCATTAAGAATAGAGTGGCTTTTCTTAAAACTTATTCTCTTATACTGATAGGATTGCCCTGCTGGTGGTCTTTACCAGTTCTAAGAGATTCACAATAGGGTAGTTTGTTCACAAAAGCCAATTCTTTTTGACAGACCTCTATATGAAACTATTTTACTCTAAATTGATTGTTTCAAACAGCCTATACATACCTTGTTTGTTAAGAGTTGTCCTGTATCTCATGAGTGTACGTAACAAATTGATCTCTTTTTTCTTCCAGTTACATTTTTATGTCATTTTCATTTGCAGTAAATATCTTCCTCTTTTTCTTTCTAAAAGGGTGCAGATTTTTAATTAAAAAAATAATCCAGTAGTCCAGAGGGATTTGGAGCCGTGGACCCGAGTATTAAATGTAAACCAAAACGTAGTCAGTTGGAAGCTGCTCATTATGAAGATTAGACACTCAGTCTCCAGTTCAGAGCATTAGCTGAGGAAGCAGCGGCATCTTCGCCGTCTTTTACAGACGAGAGCAGGGAGCAGCAGCTGCTGATAGAGGTTACTGAAAAAAATGGGAAAACAGTATGATAAATTGAGGGAGGAAGGGATGTGTGTTTTGGGATCTTTCAGGGTCCTGATGATGTGTTGAAGTGAGTCTCCCAAATACGAAAAGGTTTCAGATTCACAGAGAGTTCAGTTTAAAGAGAGATACAAGGTTCAGATTACAGTTGGATTTTTCTTTCTTTAGTGAAGAGTTTAAACTTTTCCCTAAACTACTACTGACTGCCTTTTCTTCAAGAATTAGGTAAAATGACATGAAAACATCAGAGCATTATTTTTTTAATCACTTCATCTCATTGCTGTTATTCATATAGGAGTTCTTCTGAAACAAATAGAATTAACCTTTTTTTTTTTTTTGGAGCGGGAGGGGGATATTTCTTTCAAAGGGCTCATTGATACATCATCTAATTCCCCAGAACTTCCATGAAAATGTCCTTCTCCTCCTCCTCACTTAGCTGTACTATAAGATAAGGAAAGCATGTGTGCTTTGTGTTTCCAAGAACTGAGCTAATCATTCAAAGCATATGCTCCCTTTTTCTCTGCTGGCTGGCTGGTACTGTAGGTATTTGAACACTTCGGTAAAAAAAAAACCAAAAAAACAACAAACTAATAACTATATAAGTACTATGAAAAGCATCATGATTAATATTTATGTCTTTCATATTTCAGATTTTGGAGATTGAGGTATTCCATCTGTAAATTTGTATTTTGCCATATCTTTATATATGACCAATTAGTGTAGAGTAGGATGATTCTAATCAGGGCAGTGTACTGTTAGGAAGCAAAAATCTAGGTGCTGATAAACAGAAATGTTGTGCATTTTATACTTGGCTTCACACTGCATTGAGCTTCCTGGGAAATTTGACAAGGAACAGAGGAACATTATTTACTTTAATATATGAATGTACAGCACTCAAAAATCACAGTACAAATGTACACTGGATAGTTTTGGGTTGCTTTTTAGGAAGAAAACCCCACATGTTACCCACTTATATTAATGTGTCATAATTTAATCTTTTTTTTTGAAAGGACTGTATTTTTGCTATAACTCTTACCCTACCCCAGTTACATCTACTTGCTTACAATTTCCACTTGTATTTTTAGGGAAATACTGATCTGAAACTGCAAAATTCTTAATGCAGTCTTGGAAAGGGTTATAAAAAATAGAGTTATGATTTATTTGTGTAAATTAAAAGGGAAAAAAGTTTATTGTTTTCACATTTGAACATAAAAAGGAAAAAAGTTTATTGTTTTCAGATTTGAACACTGAATCTGTGAGCTCATGGTGGTCTTAGTCTGTTCTAATTTAAATCAGTATCATTACTGCATGAAAAATGGCTCATCTTAATCCTCACTTGTGAGAAAAGACTAGTCAGTGTAGCATACTGTTTAAATGCTTAAGAACTACAAGATGTTCTCCATTAAATACATTTGGGCACATGTGCTTTCTCATGGGAACACATTATACTGCTAATCCTCTTGATATTAGATAGCGTTCCTAAGACTAATTTCTAGACATGAATTTGCCTCTCTTTTTAAAAAATACATTTCCAGCCAGAACTGGAAAGCTGTATTATAACTATTTTGCTTGATCAAGTCTGTTTTGTAAAACAGACATGAGAATATATGTTGCCGTTATAAATGATACCTTATCTGACAAAAATCTTTCTCTTAGGCAATTCTTAAATTTCATAACTTAATACCCTGCCTTTTGTAGGGTTGTAAGAAAAACAGGTTTTCAAAGTGATATACTGATGCTGTGCAATTTCGGCTTCTCGGTGGATACTCCTTTTTTACTTATTTGTAGTGCAGACAACCCTATCTCTTTAAAGTACATCTAACATCTCAGTAGAAGTGGTTGTAACACTAATTAAGTATTTATGATAGGATGTCTTAACAGGGCACTTAGGCTATTACTATTCAAATAGGTGAATGAGTATTTGGCTAAAAAGGTGTTTGTTCCCTTTTAATAAAAGTCACTGCTCATCATGAATGTTGATAAATAGCTGAAATGATTCTTTTGATGAGGAGAAGAAAGGCTCAGTGATTAGGGTAGGTCCCAGAAGACTATCTGAGGCATCATGTTTTCCCTCCCCCATGGTACTACTTTTGTGGTATTGACAAGTCACCTTTGTGCCTTCATTTGCCATGTGAAAAACAGGCACAATAAAGTTTTCTACTTTGACATGATGGCACTCAGAGAAGGTAACAGTAAGGACTGAAGTGCTATGTGCTGCAAGGAGCACAGCTACTTGTACCTGGGCCACTTTGGTCTAATGACTACCCAGTCACCTCCAGTGGAACCTCTTAAGTCCTTTCCAGGTGTTAGCTATGAGAAATGGAATGTGTCACTTCTCTGTGATAATACCTATCTTTAGCAGAGAGCGTGCATGTTTGTTACTACCTTTCAAGTCCTGAATACCTGACCAAATTCAAAAGCAAATATCAAAATTAATCATTGTCACTAAGCTGCAATAGGTCTCCCTCCTCAGACAAATGCAAACCAGCCAGCTTAAAAGCTGAAACACAGCCCTGCCTCCATAAACTAACCACATCCACAATTCTCCTGTTTTCAGGCACTCTGGAAAAATATGAACTATGCAACATGCTATGAAGGCCATAAAATTTGAGCTCTTCTGGATCAGGGAAGAGGAATCAGTTCCAAAAGCTTTGAGTTCCCACAAAGAACATCCTGTTGGCAGTTCCTCACCATTTTATCAAGGCCCCTAGCTCACTTGTTTTCACTGATCTAAATTGTGGCAATATGACAGAGAGAGTGTGAGAGCGAAAGAGAAATTCTTTCACATATGTCAAGGCCAGCTGTGAGGTACCTTTCAGTTCCTTGAAGAAAAGGTAAGTTTTTAGGTGACCCTGCCGGTGACCTGTAAAGGCCACCATGACTTGAGTTCAGCAGGGGATGAATGTTTGTTGCCCATGAAATGCAGCTTCCAGAAAAGAGAGTAAAAGTGGCTACCGTAGTGATAAATGTACCTGCAGACAGCTGCATGGATTAACATGGCTCTAATTTATTCCACATTAAGGAAAAGGACTATAATGAGTTATTAATAAAGAAAGACTAAAGATGGGTTCAAATTCAATGGTTAATGCTCTGCATAATTTACTGCAATAATCCTTCTGACCAAATAATTTTTTAAAGTGCTTCTCCCTTTCTGTATGAATGAAACACATATGTTATTCTTACCCCCAGCCCCTCCAGCTACCCCCAAGGTTTTGTTTGATCTTTCTTTCTACTGTTTGGTCATGAGCTATGTTGGCATAAAGTGTGATATCTGTGCTGGAGTTTGCTTCAACCCCCATTTGGGGGGATTGCATATTCTACTCCATAGAAATATTTTCCTAAGCAAACATTTATGTTTGAGATGTCTTTAGTGTTGCACCTAATAGATTTCATAAATCATTTGTGCTGGCATTAATGGGACAGTGGAATCTCAGCACAGGGGGCATCATAGCAAAGGAAAATTCCATTGCAGCTGGCTTAAAATGGAGAAAGGGGATGCACTGCAGTGACATCCAGGTCCTATTTTTTGATAGGGCACAGTTTTCATTTACTGAATCTAGCATGATACATATTTGTAGAAAAATGGTACAGAACATATAGGTATGGATAGTTTTCTTTTGAAAATAGGAATTATCTAAATATATCTTTTCTTCCATAGTAACTGGCTCTTGGAGGACCCAATATCCTGCGTCCTTCACAGGTCCATGGCAGTCTTCTGTAGAGGGAGTGCAATTACAGGTGCTCTCTGAGAGCAGAAATTCAAATGTGCTCTAAAGCTCTGCACGATCTGGCTCCAAGCATCCAGTTCCCCTTCCTCCTCCTTTTAAGATCTGAAAGGATATATTCCTGAATAATTAATTATTTAGTAGGTTTTTCAATGGCAGAAAGTGCTTATCCATAGGTACTCCATTCAAGCAGTTTGGAAAATTGTATTTGTGTGATCTAATACCCCATTTATTGCAGCTAGACCCCTTGGAAGAGATGCTGAGAATATGAATGTTGCTGTGGAATTGCTAGAAACTTGCTTCCTTAAACTGACTATATTAGTTCATGATTTCATCTCCTAGCTTTTACTTGGCTGGTCTTGTAGTTACCACAGATAGGAGTCTGTCCAGAATTTGAACTGCAAAAAGCCTCCCATTTTTATCTAACTGCCCCCAAACCTGAGCAGAGTTTGTCAGTGGTGACTATATTAAAGCTTCTCCTTTGTGCTAGGTCAAAGCACACATAGTCTGCTGTTGCATATCTGACTTGAAGAGCTTCAGGTCAAGATGTAGTTTTAGTGCTATTACTTTGGAATTTTTTCAGGATTTTTCCCTACTGCCAGCCACAACTGCCCTCATCAGGACCTGGCTACTTAGACCATTATTGTCTCCCGTTTCACAGAATTCTACTAATTCAATCTGTATGGTCTGTTTCTATAGGAATTGTGTGAGTTTTTGGATAGTATTAAATTTCTTACGAATCATACATCTGAAATATGTGGTTTTATTGCAGCCTTCTACATAACAGCATTGAAAACATATTCTGGAATGGTATTCTTTTCCCTGGAAGTATTGTATAATCATTTACAATGTCTTGATCTGATTTTTGGCAAAATGTGGCTTCTGGGCAGCTGCTAACTTGGCTTGTGTCAGGAATGGATCTTGTAATAGGGTGAGAGAGAGCTAAGTTAGTTGTTATTAGCAAAGGTCCAAGGTGAAAAGAAAACTATAACAGAAGTTTTGTAGAAATTCCTACGTATCCCTGCATTTTCTAAGCCAGCTCAGCAGGGTCTTTGTGTAGTGATGTTAAGAATGAAGTTGGAGATAGCAGTCCCATGGACATTTTAAAAGAGTTCCATGTTCCAAAATGAGGTCGTTTTTTTTAAAAAAAAAATTAAATAATTAAAAATCTGGTTCTTTTACTAAAGACAGGGGCACAAACTTCAGTTTGATTGCCAGCCAAAAATAGGCTTTTCTGTTTTGAATGAGTACATTGGTATCTGCATATTCTGTAGGCATCTAGTTCCTCCTGCTCTCTACAGTATTTGAGAAATTAATGGTGAGTCCTGTGAATGCTGTATTTTATATCTATTATTTGATAGCTTTATCTGACAGCTACGATTCATCCAGTCAGATCAAGCTGTAACTCCAAAGGCTTCATTAGCAGAGGGCTTGATCACAGATTGCCGAGTGTTTTGAAGTAAGCAAAGTGTATTATATTCATGCCTCTATAGACACGAAGAAAAACTGTCTCCTACGGCGGTAAATGGAGGGGGAGGTGTTTCTGTTTCAATTAAAGCCCAGGTGGTGCGTGATGAGGGGGCCGGTGTCACATCTGCGCGCTCACAGCTGCGCTCTGGTCCCGGCCCGCTCCGTCTGCTCAGCCGCGCTCCTCCTCGGGCACCGGCCGCGGCCAGACGCGAGCCCGCCTTCCGCCAACACCGACCGGAGCTGCTTTCCCTCAGCGCCTCCCGGCTGCGGCGCCGGCTTGCACGGGAGGGAGCAGGCAGGTACTTTACGCTAATATACCAGCTGCCCTGCGCGGCAGGAGTTTATTTTGTGTCTCGGGAAATCCCCGCTTTGCGGTGGATGCCCGCGGCCCCGCGCTGCCCGCGAGCCGTACGAACAGCACCGCGGCAGCGGCTCCGCGCTCTCCGGGAAGGCTCTTTCTGCCCTTCCCCGGAGCTCCGGGCTGTACGCGCCTGCTGCCGCGCGAAGCCGCCGCCGCGGCCCCGANGCGGGCGGCCCGCACTGTCCGCCCTGCGAGCCGAGGGTGGCTAAGCCGGGAGGGACCCGCTTTCGTCCTGTGTCTGGCCGTGCTGCTGAAAGAGCCCGACCCGGTGTCTGGCTGGGATGCGGTAGGAGAGATTCGCGAAATCGGAGATATAAGAAATGAGAAGTTTTTGCATAATTTGCATTTGAGGTATCGTATCTCGCTGCGGAGTGAAGCCTTCGAGCTCCCTCGCCCGACTCTGTTATGCTCGCATAATGGGAAAACTATAAAGTGCCTCTGATTATCGTGCTTCCTAGGGGATGCGATACCTGCTGCACTGAGGGGGATGTGGAAGAGGTTGTGTTCGTTCAAAAGTCTAGAAAGAAAAATGTAACTTTACAACAGTGCAAGTTATGCAAATAAAAGTAGGGGGGAAGAATCAGCCCGGATTCATTTCTAAAGGATTGCAAAATCCTTCATTTAAAGCTTAGTGTAATTTTTGACATTTATGTGGGCACCTGAAAAAAAAAGCCAGCCCTAAAGCAGAGCTTTGGTATGGAAGTACAGTGCTGCTGTGAGCAGACACATTTCTGTCTGCTTCTCATTTAAAGTGCCAGCTCCTTCTTTTTTGTATACCTAATACACGATACGCATGGAATATACAGCTGTGTCACAAAGTTATTCTGTATTCTTAAAGCTTAATATAATCAAATTCATTGCCTAAAGATGGTGTAGTTGAAGATTTGATCCTTTTTCACTGAAGTGGAAATACTTTCAGTAATTGAAAGCAGATTCATGTCTGGAGTTGTACAAGCCAAGGTTTTCATTTTTAAAATAAACCTTTTGTTCTTCAGCTTTAAATATTTCAGTGAGCCATCCGGCGACCTATGTTAATTGCTAGAGTAGACTTTAAGGAAGGATTGGGGGTGGGGGGAACTGAGAAAGGTATGTCAGCAATTAAATTTACTTAAAATAATGACGTCTGTATTCCAGTGCATGAACATACCATTGCAGTTTTTGTGCACGCTACGTTTTAGTTTTCGTGTTCATCCACATGATTCTGAATTTAAACTACCCATCTGTCTGTGGAATGTTTTATTTTAAACTATCTTCGCATGCGTTCACCTTACTTAGCCCATTTGCCATTTTTTTAGCAGTTTATTAAAAAAAACAGTCTGAACTTTGAAGATATGGGGAAATACTGATCTGCTCCAGTAAACAAACCTGACACTTTGCAATGATAGCTGTCCTTTGTTAACTTTCTGTCTGTTTTCTGCCTGATCCTGTGGAAAGCTTTCAAAAACCTTGCTTTCTAGTATTTTAGCAATGGGAAAAGCAACTTAAGATGTGAACTACCAAACTCCCAGACAAAGACTGAGCTGCTCTGGAGCTGATTGTTAGAAGCTTTGAAGGTAGAGAACAATGGAGGCAGAGGAAGGGAAGTACCTTCTCTCCCCTAAGATCTCTAATCCACAGTAAATTCACTGAAAACGAGTGGAAAAGTTACTGAAGATGGCAAGAATCTGTTGGAAAGTGTATTAATTTCTTAATAGACATAAGGATCTAATTGCCTGATGTTAACTGTAGCCTATCATTAAGATAAGAATTTATTAATTTGCATAATGCCATTAAATAGGCTGGGTTTATTCCCACGAACTTCTAGGTGGTGTGCATGCAGCTGGTGGAGTGCACTTTTCCTTCATTCAAAAGGTAAATCTTTTCATGCATCCTCAGTAAGTTCTGGCAGAAGTATATGTGTAAAACCTGGGAAGGGGAAAGTGCTCAAACAAGAACAGAAAGAATATAGCTTACCTTTTTTTCATCCACCAGATTGGGGTTCAAAACTGTCAAGGAGCTCAGTAACTACAAATGAGATGTTACAAAATCTTTTTGATTAATCGTTCGGCAATCCTGTGTGGAGAGTGGCCTCATATTTCAGTATAAGGGTATTTTTCCTTTCAAGGAGTTATAAAAGGGTGTGTTACAATTTAGCAAGAAACCTACAGCAATAGGACTTCTAAAAAAAAGTTTTATGTTTAGGTGGCTTTGGCTTGTCATTTTTACTTTCTAACCTATCTGACACAAGAAGTTACATGTTCCATGCAGCATGGGGTATATTTTTCTTTCTGTTCAAAGAAAAGCAGCCAATGGGGTAGCTGTCTAGGAAAAATTGATCATTTATGCAGTAAAAAAAATATAAAATGTCATGTCAGATATGTGTTCATTCTACAGGTCCACAAGAAGAATGCTGCCATACACCCATCAGCTTTGAAGTCTGATTTTTTAAATTACAGATAGCAAGTTAAAGGCTGAACATTGAAATTAACTTTTCTAATAATGGCAAATTTTAGTACTGAAGAGTTTATCCTTTGGCTTGAGAGATATAGAAATATCTGTAAATATCAGTATATGATGCAAATGGACCCAGCTTAGGGAATTTATCTTGAGCTGTATTCTTTCAGTTCAAATGTGCATCTGTGAGTATTTAACATGACTTTTCAAATTACCAAAATGGTCTGATAAGCAATTGTAAGATCAGACTTTATAACTTCTCTTCCTGTAACTTGGATTGCTTCCCAATTCACTTGTTGAACTAAACAAGGAAAAATAAAAGGTTATATTATGTACACTTTGTTCAACATAGACATTTGAGTAATGATACGAGAAAATAGGACTTTGCTGTATTGATGTCCAAAGTAAGAAAAAACATTAGCTTTCCTATCCTTTCTGCATGTGTTCAAAGATCTTATTGTTGGCTATATTCATTTTCAATACATCTATAGGCTACATTCTGTGTGGGTTCGAAGAACTTTTTCCAGAGGTAGTTATACATTTATGCATTTCAGAATAGCTAGAGGGCTTTTGTATGTTCACTAATGTATGGAGTATGATGCTGTGAGCTGGTGACCTCACTAATGGTTTGAAGATGTCTATATCTTTTAGGTTTGAAGATTTTTATACAAAACTAGAAATCAGGATGAAGTAAAGCAACTGTACTAAGAAAATGTTTATGTAGTTTTCCAGTTAAGTTAACCTTTCTAAATGTTAGGGACAAGTGGAAAAAATGGCTCTTGTGTTCCTTTAAAAAGCGTCACCCACGTTAAAAACTCTGAACAAAATAGGTAGGTGGCTGAAATACTCTGAATGAGTAGAAAGTAGTCATTCATCTTCTTTGTGTGAGATTAAGGAATTCAAAGTGCAATTATACATGAAAACTTCAGGACTCACTCAAGGTAACAGCAAGGTGTGTAGTCTTCTTTTGAGATTGACTAGGGCCACCATTTATCCAAACTTGAAACGAAATAATTGTTTTGTGTAAACTGTTGTAAAGTAGATTGTTTTTGAAGCAAGTCTTTTAGATGTAAGAAAAAGGTAGACTTCTCATATCTGGAAACAGTAAATCATTCTAGCTCAGAGTGAAAGGCTTATTTATGGCTTGTTATATACAGCAGAAAGGACTTTGCATAGCTTGGGTATATGAATCATTGCAAACTTCACGTTTTTTATACCGTAATCACTGATTTTTGTACTTATTACATGAAGGTACGTTTACAGGAGGTTTAACTTCTGTTGTATTCACAATTCAGGAGTTGAGTCTGCATTAAGAAGTGTTACAGCAAAAGATTAAGCCAAATATGTGAACATGTTGAAATTTGCACAAACTACATCTACAACTCAAAGTAATGGTCGCCTGACAAAATGGCAGAGGTGGATTTGCTGTAATTTCTGAAGAACTGCATTATGATAAAACTGATCAAAGACATGTGACAGGGTTTCTGCATACTTAATTTTCTGTGGCAAAGGAACAGCAATTTTGGCAGTAGCAGTAAGCTAACATATCTAGTATCACATCAACAGTGAGTTATATTTTTTTATCTTTCTGATACAACTTGTTTTGCCGCTTTCTTGCTTTTGAAGGGGATTCAGACCTGTACAGCAATATTTCTAAGATGATTAAAATAAAAATAGATTTAGAAGAAAAAAAATTAATCTAAAATAAGATCTCTTGCATCTCTGCATAACTAACATCCAACTGCTTTACCAGCTTTTTTATTATTTTTATTCTGTTTCAGTTGTTATTTGTCCAAGAGCTCTTGACATGGGGCTATTTTTTCTTGGTATCAGAAGAATTAATGTCCTGGAGAGCTATTTGGAATATAAGAGTATATGTTAATCAAAATGAAAAAAAAAAAAATTAAAAAAAGCAACTGCTCTTATATAATGATACTATTAGGTTGGTTTTCGTAATTGTAAAAATCATAAAAAAGCACTGCCTTAAGCTTTCAAATTGTCATAACTGCCAAACTAATTTTTAAACTGCTTTAATTTTCACCTTTAGTATAGTTGCTGACCACACACAAAGGAAAAAAAAAGGACTGGAAATGGTTTTTTAGAGCAGCTTTTGGTTTAATCATGTAGACCTGCTTTTTCATAAAACATTATTGTACCCTTGTATGAAATATAACCAGTTTCAAATCTGCAGAAATTTCAGAGTTGTTAATTTTTGCAGAACATTTTTCCTCTTAAGTCAGAAACTACATAAAAGACTGTTGTCCAGGGAGTTGTAAAAAGGAGCCTGGAAAGCCTCTTACGTTCTTTCTTTTAAATAGAATAGAATTGCCTTACGTAGCAAAGTTAACTTTGTTAACCTTTTATAATTATTTAACCATTATTTCATTTTACCCCCTGCTTAAACATTGTACATTAATGCAATAGACACCTGGCTGTGCTCTTAAAAGTTTATTTGTCTTTCAATTCCTGTGATAGTAGGGGGCAGTATATCTCCTTAATTATCTTTGTTCAGGGAAATGTTGAAAGGCCAGGGTAGTTAAACAAGGCCATTTGGATTTGCAGTAAGGTCGAAGTCAGATGCAAGGAAAGTGGTTAAATGCATTATCATCTTATTGAGCACATCATCAGTAAAGTGACCTTGATGGAGGTGGAAAAAGCCATTTGGCTATTTTATGACAGCCACCTCTCTGCTGGCTTTATCCCTGCCAGAGTGTACTTCAAATAGCTTTATCACAGTCTTCTCTTGTTGCTTTGAAATCTGATTTTTCTTAATTCCGGGTAACGAGTCAGAGGCTGAAGAATGAAATGAACTTTTCTAATAATGGCAAATTTTACTACTGAAGATAAACTTTGGTTTATCTTTTGGCTTGGGAGATGTAGAAATATCTCCAAAGTGACTATTAAGGTGAACTTTATGTTAATTATTATAAACCTGCTTTTAAGGATTTCATTTATAATCATTGGTTTCTGTTCATTACTCTACTGCTTTTTAAACTTTTTTTTAAGTTACTGTGAGGACAGACAAGCCAACTTCCAGCCTTAGAAGCAGGGACATTATATGTTTGAATGTATGTGTATTTATGTTTTTATAAAGATACTCAAACCCTGGGAGGCCTGTGGCTAAACTGGAAGCAAATAATTGAGAAAATAGATAACTAATGGTTAAGTTTCTAACTTGTGTTTTGTAATGGTAGTCAGTATTCATGTCTTAAAAGCTTATAAAAATATAATTCTAGCTATTGAATGTTAATATAAGTATTCAATCAAAATAATCTCAACTGTCCATCTTCCTCTCTCTTTTTTACCTGTCTTTTCTCATTCAAGAAAGGCTTCTTTTATTTGTGTAAAACTACATTGATTTCAAATAAACAGAGTAATTTTCAATTTTTGGCCTTTAAAAGAACTTAGTGATATTTCTTTTTATAGTGCTCCCTGCCTAGGCATTGGCATAATTGTTAAGGGAATTTAAAACAAATGCTCAAAATACAAGGAAAGACAATAACAGGAAAACTGGATCCAAATTTGACCACCTGAAGGTATAGGTTAATTGACTGAGACTCACAGCAGAGCATTAAAAATTATTGGAGACTAGAGGGAATGATTTATAAGAAAAGATGAAAAGAAAGAAAAAAACAATGCAGCACAGTCACATGGAAGAAGCACCTTGAAGATTTTTGAAGACCTTGTGGACTCAGATGATGTATCTAGATGCAGTAAGATGAATTAAGGACCAAAAAAATCAGTTGCATATCAAGGCACATTTTGTAATGGTAACATCCTGGAGGCTGTGGAAAATAGCACAGTCCATAGAAGTTACATTTTTTGAAATACAAGTATTACTTGTTTTGTGGTAGTGTGTTGAGTGGGTGTTACACCTTTTGTTCCTAAGCTTTGATTATATGTTGCCGTTTTGAAGGTAGATGGTTTTAACTTCCACTTTGCAGCCTATGAGCTCATTTTCTTCAACATATAGGTGATCTCCTAAGAAGAGAGCAGGGTTCTTCTTCCCATTATCACCTCTGTTTTTGGCATCTCATAGTTGTCTCCTCACCAGTTTTATTGCAGAGAAAGCACATTACCCCAGGGTTTGCAGTATTTCTTTGAGACATGTTACTTTGGGCAGTTAAGATTTTAAAGTTGCCGGTTGCCAGCAGTGTTTTGGTGTGGTCTTTAGCGCAGGATTGTAGAGTCAGAGTGTTCTCAGCATGAAGCAGCATCATCCAGATGGAGAGAGAATGTCCCCTTTCACTCATGTCAAGTTCCTCACAGACTTACCTATTGATCTTCTCACCTATATGATAGAAGTGCCCTTTGCCTTTGTAGTCTAAAGAATTTTCTTACGTTTTTCTTTCTGTTTAATTATTCTTGTTTCCTCCTCAGCTCTCTCCTTGTACTTGTCAGTCGTGTTCTGCTGCAAAGCAGAATGTGTGTGTGTGTGTGTTTCCATATGCCCAACCAGAAGACAAGCCTTTTGAAGGCAGACACACAGAGTCAGGGTTGGAAAATGTAATTCTGTCAAACTGTCTTTTTCATCAGATGACTTCAAGAAGGTTGTCACACAGCTGGGCCTATCCATTGTCTTGTAATGATACTGAATCTTAGGATTTCTCCTACCAAGCAGTAAGATGATGCATCTTGGGCTGAAGAAGATCTCACTGTCCCTTGACAAGTATGCTGAAAGTACTAACAGTATTGAAGTCTTTTTTTGTAGACTGGAAGTACCTCAAAGAGCTTTTCCTACCCTGTTTTCCTTTTCTTTTGCCCCTCCTTGACAATTTTGGTTTATGGAGCTGAGCACATCTTTTTATTGCCAGGAGAGTTTCTTTTCAACAGCTGTCCTTTCTCCAAAGAACGCAGTAAGGTTCATAACACTGAATGGCTATCTTCAGAGCATTTCAGACAGTCTTATGCTCCAAACCCTGCTACTCCTCATTTGTATAAGAACCCAGTGTTTACCACCCTATTTTTCCCCTGAGGTCAAGGGGAAAAAAAAAAGAAAACACTTTTCAGTCAGTGGGTTCCTCTCTGGATGTAAACCCTTCTCCCCTGATGATTTTTCTGTCAGTGGCATTTGGATAGTATTTTGAGTTATTCCTCAGCAGTTCTGCCAGCTTTTCACAGAAGAGACCTGTGTATTATTTATCAATTCTCTTTTCTCATTTCTGCCCTCCAGCTTTTACATTACCCTCTCATCCTAGTCCTTTCTACCTAATCCTAATTTACTGATGATCAGAGTCATGGCAGCAGAACCAGTTACTTGAGGTGAAAAAAGAATAAAAATAATGCCTACATCAGACAAAGTTATGTTATTGCCTCTGAGGCAATTGGTTTTGCTTGCAGTGATTTTGGTGACACCAGGCAGAGCTGAACATTCTTCATTCTGCTTATATATTGTCTGCTTTTGTTTCCTGTAGTGCAACTGTACCTCATAAAATAAAAGGTAACAAATTGTTCATTTTGAGTGATTTGCAATATACAGCAGAGCTTATGCTAGAATCAGTTATTTGATTATTTTTTTCCCCTGTCTTTTTATGTGTGAGGAGTTTCCATGTGTGTTCTTGAGCCAAGTGTGGTCAGTATGCAATCGAGTACATGAGGATCTTTACTAAGAAATACAAAAACGTACTGGGTCCTATAGCAAACTCAACTACCATTGCTTCATGAAAGTAGGTTTATTTGGTATAGTCTGTATAGATATTATAATCTTTATTAACATCATTTGTAGACTGAGCTGTTAGTCTGGAACAGCGTATGCATGCATGTGTATAGTTTGAATTTTAGTCAAGGGAAGGAGTCCCCTACATTCAGCTGGCTGATGTTCCACTTGTATTCGTGGCTGTAACACAGCACCTCTTTAGCATTCTACTTGAGTATTGAAATGGAACAGGCTATGGATGTTGATAAATCCAGAAGCCTGGCAAAGCAGTAATACTTGAGAAGTATTGGAAAGTATCAGTTCTGCTTGCCTGCTGAGAGCTGCCTGCAGCTCAGAGTGGTGTGCTGCAGGCTAGCATCTATAGCCATGAGATGTTCCCTCCATTCCTGGGTTTCCCAAATTTTGCAACATGGTGGAAGAGGGCAATGAAAGAGAAAGAAGAAACCAGCCAGATACTTTTTTTTTTTTCACTGTAGAGGGAAAAATTAGATTGTAGAGGAGAGATAGATGTGTAGTCTTTGTGTACAGTAGCAAAGGGAACAAGCCAAGGTCCATTTTCTGTTACAGCTCAAGTATCACTGATGTGCACAAGCACTTCGCCAACAGCCTGGGGACATCATTCATTCAGCCTCCTGTGAGCAGTCTGTGGTTCATACCCTTCCTTGAACTGTGTGGGTGTTATCTGGGAGAGCACTGGTTGTTAGCCAAAAACTAAGGCAAGAAGAATGCTATCAGTTACAAGTTATTGATGACTTTTTGCCAGTGTTTACCCTCAAGCTTGCACTAAACTGCTCCTGTTGAGTTAGTGCAGATATAAGCATTGAGCCTGAGGCTCATGGTAGGGAAGAAAGGGAAGGGGTAAAACAAAGGACACACCTGTGTCTCTAAACAAATTTGTATTTGACAGAAACCACTTCCAGCATAAGATTGCAAACTTAACAGCAAATTCACCCAGTATATCTGTCTCAGAATATTTTTCGAACTACCATTCTAGTTAGGTCTGGATTTCTTTGTCCTTTTTCTCTGGTGATTTCTGTATGGGCCTATCAGGCCAGCACAGGTAGGAACCCTTTAAAAAGTGATCTTGAAAAACCCGGAGACTCTCTTCTTAAAAGATAGTGGTTATCTCCATTTTACTAATTCTTGATTCTACAGATTCACTTCCTGTGCTGAGAACATTTAAATGATGCTTTTGCTTCCAGGGGTTTTTTGTCATATAGCTCTGAATTTAGGATAAACAGATTTTTTTTTTTTAATTGCTTAAAAAAAAAAAAAGAGAAAACCACACAAGAATATGAAATGTCAGTTCCCATTCAGCACTCAGCCTAGTAGAGAGCCTGCATGCATAACTACCTTGCATGTACCTGTTCTTGCCAGATTTCTTGTTCCTTTATCAGTGAAATCAGCTTGAAAAATGTTCAGTTTTGCCTCATTTTCATGTACATTTCCACATTTTTTGAGACAAGTAAAAATAGTGGAATTCATGTTAGTGGTCACACTCCATTAAAGTGAGATAACTAAGTAACAAGACATGTTTTGATGTGTTTTCTGCTGGATGTAAATGTATGCAGTATGGTTTTTTAGTTCACAGAAGTTCTTCCCGTATGCACTCAACATCCTAAAAATCATAAGCCTTTGCATCATGATATTCCTATTGCTACAGTCGAATTTTAAGTTGGTTGAAAAGTGTATAAGTAGTCCCTTCTGGCTACCCATACGAAGAGCCCGAAGAAATGCACTCATCTCTGTTGTAAGTCAATTATAACTCACACTAAATGTCTTTCTGTGGCAGAGGAATGACCTAGCAAGCTTATGCTTTGTGTCTCTATGTATCTTTATGTACATCTCCTTTTAAAAAGCCACTGTTGTTTGTTTAAAAGAAAATGATTAGCGCTGATGCACAGAAGCCAGATTTTTTTCAAGTAGTGTACTCTGCCAGCTGATCTGTTAATCCATAATCTGTGGCTCTCCCTTTCACTCAAATGCTGATTTGAATTCTACAGACCTTGTGCCTTTGCCTATCATAATTCTGGATAGCTCTTCTCCACCTCAGTAGGATTAAAATGAAGCAGAAAGAAAGTATTTGTTTACTTTTCACAGACAAACACGTAATAGGTAATTCAGTGTCACTGTGACAGTGTCCTGCTTTGAGGTGACCCAAGGTCTTTTACTGAGGCAGGTGTGTGTGCACTTGCACAGTTAATGTGCCTTCTGTCCAGACAGGCTGGTGTTTTCAAAAGAAACTTCTATGGTAAAAGTTTCACAGACTTAGTGGAAGAAGGGTTATTTTACTGGTCTTGTCATTTAGGAAAATATAACAGTAGCATATTTTATATATATATATATACAAATTAACAGTAATATTATGTACTTTTCTCTGAAATACCTGAGTTTTGCAAGTATCTGAGGCATAGTTAATAAAGCAGATTTTATTAGGTTGCTGTGATCTTCCACATGATCAAACTTGCTTCTTTCCTTTATATGCAGCATAAATTGATGTGCCAATGCAGGGAAACAGTATAACCTTGTTGAAGAATATAAGCTTAATCTGTAATCAAATGTATAGAAAATTTTAGAGCTTTTAGTGTTGATGGTATATGCAATGTTCATGGAATCAGTGTAATTACACATCTATCAAATAAGCAAACCAGGATCAAATCAATTCATATATTGCATGTATTTATTTTCCTGATATTTTATTATTGTACTTTCCTAAGTCATGCCAAAAAGAAGACAATGAAATATGTTACTGTTAGCTACTTGTAACTTCAGATACCCACACTTAAATATCTGCTATTGAGTATCTACTAACAGCAAACCTGAATGTAATCTAGATGAAGCCATGCCGAGGCATGGCTCGTAAAATAAGAGTTCTTGGGTTATTCAGACAACACCTAGAGTTCCAGTGAGCTTAATGGACTCACTGTTGGATACAAAAAGTGATAGACATTATTAGAACGTATTGTATGTGTTCATACTTTGGGGGTATGTTACAAGTTATTTGATATATGTACTAATACTTGTCATAATAGTCATGTATTAAGTGGCAGCTAAAGTTCCCTGTGCAACCTGAATTAAATTAAGAAACCTGTTGGAGGTCACATGTGGGATCTGAAGTCTGAATCTTTGGAGTTTCTAGATCCTATTGCAAAATAGGGATTATTGCCTCCCAGAATTATTTCAAGATTATTTCAAGATCTGCTGTCTCCTTGAGAGCCATCCCTATTGCATTCACGTGTCTGCAGAGATACCCCTAGTTTCACATGGCAGCACAGAGCTACCTAAGAAGGCTCAGGGCCAGCATAGTCCTGATACAGTTTGGATTGGAAACCACTAATCTAGGCTGTTAGACCAGGGCATGGCTTATTGACATAAAATATTATTAATAAATTGAAATACTATCAATATTTATAAAACATCTTGGATTCACAAGGAAGAAATCCAAAGCTTTTAATTTCCCCAATCTCTTCAGAGGAAATTTGTATGGAAGCTGACTAATGCACCAAATTTCAGACAGATATGAATTAAAACCACTACGTTATGAATGCCTGAGAAACAGAGTGCATAGTGGAAATGACAGATGCAGCATAGGAATGCTATAATAACTTAATATTATAAATGCAATAAAATCAGAAATGAGCACCTTCATGTTTCATGAGATTACGACTAGACATATTGCTTTTGTAGACAAATTCCCTGCTATGTGGCAGCTGTAGCACTAGCAGGTCTTTACATGCCCACAAGAGCAAATCAGTTTTTAAAGAGGTAGTGCATTTGAAACTAGCAATCAGGATTTTATTTTTTTATGTCTTTATTACAAGAATGTGTAAAGTCTGAAGTGCTGCCTACTTAAGTAGAGTTCCCTGGAACAGATGTCTAGTGTGTGTCAAATGCGTCTAATACCTTTCTTCGCCCTTCTCAAGTTGGGAACTCTTAAAATCATAAAGTAATAAAATGTTTCTTTATTTATTTTAGGTGTTATGGTGATGTTAAATGCGGGTACCTTTCAGATGGCTGGCATTTGAGAACTGTTACCCTTTTCATTCTATGAAAGCCTTGAGAAAGAGGAAAGAGCCATTTACTGAGAGACTTGTTAGTGTTCTTCAGAGGCATCCTCTTTTGTCTTCCACGCTTTGTAACTGATTACAAGCACACAAATGTGGGGTTGTGGCCTTTTTGCTGTCATGAAACACTCTTGAAGAAAGGATTTGGAAAGCAGGTTTGCAGGAAACAAGGTAATGGGAGTATTTTAAACTCCTTCATTCACATAAGGGAAAAGGGTGTTTCAAGTTGTTACTTGCATTGTAATGTGTGAATAATACCCTACTATCAAAATTGTTGGGCAACTGACTACAAGCTAGTTTTATTGGATAGCAGTGGATTACAAGTGTGGTTGCATTTCAAATCACAAATAGGTACAATATTTATGACAATAAATACATTGAAATCGGTAGTCTTGCTATCCCTTAGACAATATTGAACAGTTTAATCCCAAGAGACGTAGAAATACAAGTATAATGAGATATGCTTAATAGGGAGCATACCTCCTGTATTTCCTTCTAAAATTTAAATGTCATTTGAATAGTATCTTTCCTACTTGTCTGTGACTGATGTTAAGACATATATCTTACACATTAAGGTGTTAAAACTCACATCTGTAGCCAATAAAATAAATAATCTCTGATAATAGGAATGGAAAATGGGTAATAAATTTATGTTCATTAGTAATGAACAGAATTTAAATGTGTAGGTCTCCAAGGGCCAGAAAAATATTTCTCTTCCATCATTTCTAAAAGGTTTTGTGTAATGCCAAAATTCCTGCATGAATAGGTATAAAAAGTCAGCTAATCAGAAAGTCACACTAGTGAAATGAAATATTTTGAGTAGACAATATTTTTCTTCTTGTATTCTTGAATATATCATAAAACAATCTTAAAATTGTTGAAGAATCTGTGGTTTAGTAGCCTGTGTAAATTTACATTAATACTGCAAAATTATGTATCTGCTACTATGTGGAATAACAGAATTTTGATTACAAACTTAGAGATGATAAACACCAAGAGTATGTTAAAACTCTGGCACCTTTTCAACCTGTAAAACCTCCTCACTGGCTACTGCAGATAAATTTTCATAAAGAAACAGTGGATCACTTCTTGTAAGACGTTACAAGGTTAGAACTATTGCATAAAACACCTTAAGAATACTGTGAAAAAAACCATAAGCTGCATGCTCTCACTTGTGGTAGACCAAGGCTGTGACAAGAGCACAAGTTATGGGCTTACTTCTTCCAAAATATTTGCAGGAGAGGTGTAGGTGTATTGGCAAGCCCTACACCCTGTTCACAGTGGTAGAAGCATCTGTTATTTCAGGGAAATAATTTTGGCTTCTGTTGTTTTAACGGAGTTCTGCTGCTGATTCAGTTATATCTGTGGTAGAACATTTACTGGCATAAATGTTTGTTTAGAAATGTCATTAGGGGTTTTTTTTCCATTTCTATTATGAAAACTGGTGTACCATCATATGCATGTTTTTCAGTTTCTTATAGTTTTTATAACAAATACTAATCTCCTAGGCGTAAATGTGTTGTCAGCTGTTTCACATTATTATTTTCCCTGGGAACTCCATGGTGGCATTTTTAACTAAGGGAAAACCTAATTTGCTACTCTAAGAAAATACTGACAGTAGCCACATGCAGAGACATTGTCAAACCAAAGAGCTATTACCCTATCCTCCTTACATATACTGAGTTTGCTGTAGGGGTGCTCCAGTGACTTAAAACAGGTGCTTGCAGAGAACAGCTGAGCATGTTACGTTTTCTCCTGCATGCACTGTCCCAGTTATATACAGCCCTGAAAGTCTTATCTCCAATATTGGCAGTTCAAACTAAGTTTTGTCCCTGAGGCTTTTCAGTCTGAAAACCCTCCTCTGAGCTAAATCTTGATTTAACTCTGATTCAGCTGGCTTCCTGGGGTAAGGTGGAGGGTTGTAGCACATGGAGGATGAGGAAGAGGAAAGCGGAAGTTTGTACTGCTGTGCTGTAGTAAGGGTGCAGTATCTGGGTTTAAAAGTTTATCTGATGGTGAGCCATGGGCACTTGTGTTGCTGCTTTGTGTTGGGCTTGCTCTTTCATGGGGTGGCTGGCGTAGCTGAGAGAGGCGTTGCTGACAGACTCTGTTTCAGATGTTTGGTGTAGGCATTACTTGCCTCTATTATGAAAACATTTTCTGGCAGGATTTCTCTATGTTTGATTTCTTTAAATCATTGTTTCAAAAAAATCCTAAACAAATCAAAACCAAGACCAATCCAAACAGCTGGAACAAGGTGCTGTTTTAGAGATTGTATAATTATTTGTAGCACAGTGGGCTGGCCTGTATTTGTGTGAAAATTGTTAGAACATGTTTAAAATGAGAAGAAAATAGCAATATATCTGGAAGTTAAAACCTCTTCCCTGCATGTGGCTTACATTGAATATGATAATGTGCTATGCATTCATTAATTTAATACAAAAACACCATCTGTATAACAAAGATCAAAATAACTTACGTATTTTCTTCATATTGAACCAAATAGTTTCCAGATACCACACAGCAGGAAGAGCAAACACCTTACACCACTTTTCCCCACGTCTGGGGTACCATTTCCTTTTGTATTCTCTCCTTACTGCTGTCTTACTGGGCACGGTGACTTTTCACTAAGGGGCAGCTGATTGTGTATTTCTGAGCTGTGCTTTACTCCCCGATTGCATTTTGTTAACTGTGCTATCCATTCTTACCAGTGTGGAGGGATAACCCCAAAAGAGGAGAGGTGCAGCCCAGCATACTTCATGCTGGAAGCTCACTTGAAACAGCCTCATGGCAGGGTGCTTTTTCCCACATAGCTTGTTCTGAAATCTTCCTATTTCTCCTATCCCTTCTTGTTCATAACTGCTCTGATTTGTTAATTCCGTATTTCTTTTCCCATGGACTTTTTTGTTTGCTTCGTTGGTTGGTGAGCTGTGTTCTTTTGTTCCTCACTGCAGACTTGAGCTCCTTTTTGGTGCTTCTTTACCATCTCACTGGAGCCAGCAGTGCTTTTAGCTTTGGCTTATCTGTGACTGCACTGAACCACTTAGTTCTGGTTTAGACTAGAAATATACACTAAAAAAAAAAAAATCTAGAAACTTATTTTTGAGCTAGACATATTTTTGAAGCAATCTATGCTGGTTTAAAGGGAGAAGGATGTGAGGCACCTTGAGTTTTAGGGAGATGTGAGCATAAATGTCTGCTTTCCTCTAGCCTGCCTCTCCATTTCTTTCTTTTTTAGTTGATAATCACTTTTTTTGTTAATTTGGTTCAATCTCAGTGGAAACTTGAGGTTCAGGCTCAATTCATTTTCAGAAAACTCCCTCAAACTGCATTTCAGTTCAGTGCCCTGCTAGAAGACACTAATTTATGGGACTAAAGAAATTCACATACACCCTGGCTTGGATGCAGTGCATGTCATCAGACAGAGAGAACATGCCATGTTTAGGCTGTTGTGTGAGAGTTGTACATACTGGCTTCAGCAAGAGCAGAACTTGTTGCAGGATTAACTTTAAAGAAGTTTCTCACTACTTAATCCGCAGTAGCTGCTGATGGGATGTTTGGTGCCTCTCCTTTTACCATTACTGCTCTTTTGCTCAGACCTGGCCTTTCCTAATCCAGAGTCAGTATTGGTGTGGACAACAAGATTGGAAAACTTCGATTTAGGAAATGAAAGGTAGCTTACTTGTTATCTTAGGGAACCAGGACCTTGGCACTTCACACTGGAACTTGCATTTTTATTCTTTGCACTTTCAAGTTGATGTGAGAGGAAGGATCAAATCCTTTTCAAATTTCAGATAATTACTAAGTAACTTATTCTAAGATTAAATTTCCATTCTTACAGGAAAGCTATGAACCTTGCAATATTTCAATTAGTAATACTTTTTGACTTCAAAATGCTTTCGAATTGCCTGTGACCATGTCTGAAGAGATACTGTGGACCTTGTGACTAATTATGAGAACTGCATGTTAGCATTGTAACCAGCTAGCATTGCCTTCCTCAAACAAAAGAAAGGATTTCTTGCAGAAAGTCTGTGTCTGTGAAGAGCAGTAATCATAAATGATTGGCATGTATCTGAGCAGTTACAATTTTGGTATCCCAGTTCTAGAACTACTCTGTTATTACTTCCTTTTTTGCTTCAAAACCTAGCTTAGAGCAATAGACTGACTTGCATAAAATAAAATTATGGGGCTTGTTTCCAAATGAAGGTTGATGATGTGCTATAACATGAAGATAACCAACTGAACTTTGCTTGTTCCCCAAATTACTGCAGTGCTGCATAGATCTGAGCAAACACCTCATACTTCAGAATCTTTGAGGGTATTGTTTTAAGGTGGCTTTCTTTTAGTTTCTAGATGGCTATTTACTTGCTTGTAACTGCTTTTCTAGCTTGTCATCCTCTGCTTCTAGTTGCTCTGCAGACATGGAGGCTGCCCTAGGCTTTAGACTTACCAGGCACTGTCCTGTTACTCTGTCCTGCTAGTTGGTAACATTAAGTAGAAATTAATGCTTCTGCTTATATCAAATTTTAGCAAAGACCCCACTTACACTGGCAGTGTAAGGAAAGTGAACCACAGGGTCTGTTACTAGAACAGACAAGTTCATCACTAACCCAAATTTGCAGGGGCACAATTTTTGCAAGTGGAACAAGATTTTGTCAAGGATTCAAAGCCTTTCCATTACACAGAGGTTCCCAATATGAGTGTAATAGACAGGATTTTCAATTATTGTACTCAGGGACAGGAGAGGATAAAAGAAGAAAGTTGTTCCTGTCACTGCAACCCTAAATCTTGGGGTAGAGTCATTCTCTAAGACTGTAGCCAGTCCTGAGCCAAAAGTTCACTGCTGCAAAAAAATTTAATACAGGAGACACGAAGAGGGGCAGGGAGGGCGATGGTGGGGAAAGAGCATAGTTTTCTGTTGGGTTAGCAAGTCAAATCAGGTCCCCATGCAGATAGATGGGTAATAAGGGGAGGAGGGGGAGGTGGGAATGGCTTGCTAGTGCAGGTGGAAGGTAGTGTGGGGTGACCCCTTTTCGGTGGCAGGCAATGCAGAAAGCTCAGCCTTAAACTATTACTTCAGCACTGATGTCAAATACCTGTGATCTTTTCAAAACCTGCATCCTGTTTTGCATCTTTCTTAGCATTCAGCTGAAGTATTGGTGGTGGCAGACTGGCTTGAGTTTCTGCAGAGAGGTATCTCATTCTGTGCTCCACCTGTCTCCTGTTCTTTAAGGTGTTTTCCTTGCACTTGCAATGTATGTAGAACTCAGATGTATTAGTGAAACATGTTCATTGGTGATTGCAGTATCAGTGAAAGTGAAGGTTTCAGTGCTGACTTGCAAGTGTATTTGCAACTTACTTTTTAGGATACCCAGTGGGATATGAGAGTGAGTTTGTCCTGCTCTTATTCAAGCCTCAGTATGCTTACTGTGCACATTTGTGCAATTGCTCTGAAGAAAAAATCCCTACAATAGTCTGTAAACCTGAGCAGCTGTAGTGGCTTTCTCCACAGAAAAATGAAAGGATTCTATTCTAGACTCCCTTTGAGTTTGCTCTCAGTGTCTTGCTGCAGCTGTGTCCTGGCAGCGCAGGAGCATAGTCCTGCCTGACAAACATGCTGCAGTACAATCTGGGCTGCAGTTGGTCCTCTCCCCAAAGCTCTGCTGCTCAATCTCATTTCCCTTCTTCTCTCAGAGACTATGTACTCCTTAAAAACACCTCTCAAACAGCTGTGCAAGATGCAAGTAGGTAAGCACTTTTAAATAATACAGCTCCTTTAATAGCTAGTCTGCAGAGCACAGTGAGCTGAGCTTCTTGATTTTCAGAGCTGAGTGTTTGTCTGTTCTCTGTAGCATGCACCCCTATGGAAAAGGACAGTCTGCAATCACTTCAGCAGAGCTAGATGCCTTGTGGGTGTCATACAGTATCCACTGTTGGTTACTCACAAGTTAGAGATGATCAGGAAGTATTTTGAAAGAATGAGAATTTAAAGGCCTGAACTTTATCCTGAAAAAACCAACAAACCAAACACAAAATGCTTTGCTCTCAGTGTATGAATCTCTTTGCTCTTTGTTGGGCTGTCAGCTTTAGTGCTATGGTGATTTTATAATCTCTTGAACAAAATAAGGGAATGATGGGCAAAACTGGACAGTGAAACAATAAAGAATTAATTGCTGAATTTTTGTAAAGAATCTTTTAATAAGCAAAAAGGTTTATGTTGAGTCATCCCAGCTTTCTCCTTGTGCTTCATTTTGCATGAGTTTGCAAAGAAGATGGAGAGATGCCAAAATTCAGGGAGGAGATCCCATGTAGTCCTGTAGTGTGCCAGAGAGGAAAGGCTGGGCAGAAGGATTACATGTGCTCCTGATGTGTTCGTTTATGGTAATGCAGCTTTGCTATTTGCCAACCAAATGGATACTTAAAAGAGGAGATTAATAGTGGAAAACATCAGCTCAAACCTACCATGGCTGTTTGAAATAAGGTTTATGTCATAAACAGTATTTCTGTAAGGTCATTCTGCATTTTACTTATTTTACTGCAGGCTCTTGCTAATTGATTGGAAACTTGGCTTGTGAGGTCAGTTTCGTTTTGTGGTTTTGTTAAGAGTGAGAGCTGTTAGATGTGGTGTGAGGCTGCACAGCCTTTTTGGGCAGCAGATCCCTGCAAAAAGGCCTCATGTTATCAGTGTCACAGGGATATGCTCTTGATGTGCACCTGTAGCCCTGGGGGAAGGGACAGCACTGTGGGCACTGAGCCCGTGCTGGTGCTGGGTCTCAAATTTGCTTGAGTTTTGAACAAGTGCATCAATGTCCCCATCTTCAAGTCCAGTTTGTTTCAAAACGGACAATGCCCAAAGAAGCAAATTTCTTAAGGTATCACTTTGCTTCAACTATTTAATTAGTTTTACTGACAGTAAAGAAGTGTGATATGTCAGCACACAAACAAATTTTTGTTTTGATAATGTATTATTAATAATATTAAGAAAGGCATTGAAATACCTGATGTGGATCCCTCTTCTGCAAACAGAGAGTATCTTTGGTGCAATATTTGCATTTCATAAGCTTTGCTGAGTTTCAGATCCAGTATAAAGAATATGATAAACTTTTTGCAAAATTTAATGGGAGATAAACACCAGTTTTAGTGCATGGAGAGATGGCTGGCTGTGATAAAGCTAAGATTACTATCAGCAGATAAAATTTTCTATTTTCCACAATACTCTTTGTTTCCCAGTTTTAATATAAAAGGCTGTCAAAAATGAACTTAAAATGTAACTTGATTCAACTGGGGGGGATTAAGAAACAAGAAAAAAGTGTATTTTTTTAATTCTTTATTTTTTGTTTAACTTGTTTTTACTTGACTGTTGGTTTGTAGTGAATCATCCACTCTGTTTCTCGGTAGAACACAGATATTAACTCTTGTTTTTAGTGGGATGAACAAGGCAACTTTATGTGTAAAAGTTAATTCTTAGTAAAACAGGAGATATTTGTAAAGAGAGTAGATAATCCAGATAAACTGCAGGTTCACAGCAGCCTGCCTTTTACTTAATCTTTGCTGAGAGTAGATTAGAAACCAGGTTAAATCAAACAAGTGTGCTTTCATTTCTGAGGCTTCATTCCAGGCTAACACCGAGCATGAAAAATGGGGGTTGCCATTTCATGGAGTGAAGGTTGCCAGATCCACAAACTCTTTCCAGACCCTTTTGCTGGTGTACAGGGAGTTATTGGCAATTCCCACATGCCCCCAGATCCACTCCTTGAAGCATTTAGTAAGTGCCAATGTCCCTTTAGATTTCTACATCTACGTTTGGTGCCATTTTTTGTAACCAAACCTAACGTTATCTGAGGAAGAACCTCACAAATTCCCTGACATAATATTTTACTGTGCTGTAGGTGGTTTCACTGCCAGTTCCTAGCAGCTTTGCAGAAGCAGACCTTGCTCTCCATTTTAGAGGAATGCACTATCTCCTTGAAATGGCAGCTCTGGAATGGATCACTGTGTGTTGTCAAGCCAGNGGGGGGGGGGAAGAGGGGGGTTCATAGGCTCAGAGTGGCCATATTGTACAGAAGGTGGAAGACCTCGCCAGACAAATATTTCTTTAAGGCCTTTCCCCATCAGGAAAACCTTAAATTTTCCTGCTAGCACTTGGGATCGCCCAGGCAGTGTCCGTAACCACCTCAAGTCTGAGTGCCCTCAAAAGACTTTGAATATTCTCTGCTGTCAGTAGGAAATGTCTTTGTACAGCACTAGTGCCTCCATGGGCCATGTTTTTGGTGTACAGCAAGTGCTGCTGCTGCAGCCCCAAGTGGTGGTGAAGAGTGTGGATCTCAGGCCTCACAGTGCTCAGAAGCGTGCAGGCTTGGGAGGTTCATTTTGACATGTAACCTTTATTATCACATATTCTGAAATTATTTTGTGTTTTAAGCATATTAAATGTTCATCTTACTGAGTTCAGCACTTTATGATGCTAAATCTCCTAAAGCAGTCTGTTGAGACGTAAATCCGCAGAGGGAAGATTCATGTCAGTGGGTGTCATCCCGCAGAGTTTGGTGAAGACCTTTTTGCAGGACTGAAGTGTTTTAGTACCCAGGTAAAGTAAACTGAGTAATACGGAGAACTGTCGTCTTGTTGCTATTAACTGCCCTAATTGTAGCATGTTTAACAGTCAACAAATTTAGTACTCCTTTATGAAGGGATTGTAGGTGCAGTGACAGAAGGGTATAACTGAAAGATGGACTTATTTTGGGAAACCTAATTATAACGGCATCATTTTACTTTTCTATTATTATTGCCCAATTTTGTTGTGCTCTTAGTGTTGCTATTAATGTCTTCCTAAATGTCAAATTCAGACTGCTGATGGTGATCATCTCATATCATATTGCTAAATATATACGGGGTATTGAGTATGTCTGATGTAAATGTTATGCCAGACCTTCTACATACGCATATTAGAAGACTTCTTATGCTAAATACCTGCTATCAAATACATACTTAACTATTTTCCTCAGTGGTATACAAAACAAATTGAGACTTTTTTTTAGGAGTCATCACCCTGTTGTATTATTTTAAGTGATCTGTGATAGGAAAGATCTCACTTCTGAATAGTTGTAACACTAAATGATGCTAAGTAAGAAATTCCAGATCTATCTTCACTTTCAACTGAAAGCTAATGTCATTTCCTTATGAATATTTCTCTGAGAGATCTGAATGCATCTGACTGCAACCTAGCAGTCAAATGAAGAAAAGCAGAAAATGCCTGAGGGACATTCTTAGAAAACTTTCTAATATATTAAAAAAACAACTGTTCTTCCTTCTAGTCTGGTAAATTCAATACAGCTTCAATTATTAATGTTAAATAACTCTTTATTTCTTTTTTCTGAGTCATTTTGGAAATGAAAAGTCACCTTAAGACATAGGTTCTTAGGGCCTTTGAATTAGTTGGCTGCATGTGAATGAACAGCTACTATGTGCAGCGTGCTGTTCAGTTTACTAATTCTTGGAAGCACCTTGTGCAAAATTTTCCTCTGATATATACTGAATTTCAAGTTACATGCTGTTGGAGCTGCTCTTTAAGTGCTTTTTTGTAAGAAGTCACCTGTAGCTACACTGTGTAAATAAGATTGCAAACATAACTGAAGAATTAGTTAGTATCTTGTTGCTACTGAAAATAGTTGCAAATGACTGAGATTAAGTACCAAGGGAGTAAGATTTCACCTTTATGATGGTTTTGTGATGTTTCCAGTGGTCTTTAATATCTGCCATTATGCTATTTTCATGGTTCAAAAGCAAAGTCTTGAAATTTTAGAATTATAAATGTATTTATTATATTCCCCACATTTGCCAAAAAAAAAAAAAGTCTGAATTCTAGCATATGAATACATAATTGTGGGATTTCAAAGTGCCTGTATCCTGTTAGAACAGCAAACCTTTGGATATCAATTTTGAAGAAATGAGGGATGCCATTTGTTTTTATTAAGCTGGGATTTGAATGTTTGGAGAAAGCATTTGGGGAGGCTTTTCTTTTGGAAGCGGAAGTAATATTCCTCATTTGTGGTGTTAAAAATGTTATTTTTGCCATTGCTACAATCTTTAGTAATAAACCTAGGAATATGTGCCTAAAACAAATATGCTTATTTTCCATTTCTACTTATAACTTTGACTTTTTATTATTTTAATTTTCAGGGTGTTTTCTGTGTAACACAAAAACTAGAATTGAATATACTGCTCTTTAAATGTGCCATTGTTTCTCTTTGATGGAAAGAGCAGTGTATTGATTACAGAATACTGAGGCATTGAAAACTCTTCGTTCTATTATCAAGTCATAAGGAAAATTACTGAGTGATATTTTTCAGTCAAAGAACTTCAGAATAAAGTTAAAATTAACTATTTTAGCTGACCACAAACAAAGAAAAAGACAAGAATAAAAGGACAGGCTTTTAATTCAGCCATTTCCTCCCTTTTTCTTAATTCAGTGAACATCTTTCCATCTTTTGTGCAGCTTCCCATTCTTGTCTGTTTGCTTAGTCACGTATTCCAAATAACAAATTTGGGTTTAGACCTGTCTTATAGTCCAACCAACTTTCTTCACCATAGGAAATTTTAATTCTTTTTGTATTTTTCAGTGTCCGACTTTGAGGCATTTTGTACTATTTCTCTAATTATGCTTGTGAAGTGACATTTGGGGAACCTTTAGGGACCCTTGGGAAACGGTTTCGTAAAGTTTTGAGTTCAGTATAGGATGTGGGAACAATTAGTTCTTTTATGGTGGGTTGTGTTTGTTTACAAGGAAATTGTATCCTACATTTAGTAAGGCGAAGCCAGTGCAGTCTTCTTCATGCAGTAATTGTTGTCTTCTGGTATAAAATTAAGTCAAGAATTCAGTACAATTTCTTTTAACTCAGGCTTTTAATTTTAGTGCATTTTGTGTTCATGGTGAATATGATGATCCTTAAATGTTTTTGAGATTAAGGACAGCTTTATGAACCCATCATTATAATTGCTGATCTTCATTTTAATGTCTTGTGTTTCAGCATAAGCATGAGGATGTTTTTGTTATGAGGGATTCTTGCAAGAAGTCCATTTGCTGAAGATCAAGGTAGCGTGGAGAAACTGGCAAATACAGAGAGATGCAATTAGCAGAAAGGAAAGGAATTTTTCTGAAGTTATATATATCCAGTAATAATAGAAATAAGGGAGGAAATTACAAATTATTATTACATATTGAAAAAATGTGTAGATTGGAGAACAAAGAATAGCATTTCTCTGGACAAAGTTGTCCAAGTCCTAAATTTTTTTAATAGTAGACTGGACACAGCACTGAGAAATAACACGCATACATGCAAGGAGAGGAAGGGGATAATTTAGTGTCTTTCTGCCTCTAACTTAGAGCTGTAGCCTCTATGTGAGGTCAGCTGAACATGGAAGCTGTGCCATAGATTTAAGTGCAGTATGCTCTTCACCAGATCCTGAACTGTGAATCAGGAGCAGCTGAGCACATGATGACCCTCTCACACTTTGGGTAGATCAAGGACGTTCAGTAGCTTCCTTACGGTAATTTAGTATAAAAATTTTAGTTACAAGTGGGGAGGATTGAACCTAATGGTAAGAAAGAAAGTGCATATCTGAAACTTAAAAGAACCCTTTCACTAGAGCATATGGTGCAGTTGAGTACAGGCATTATTTTCCTGTTTAATTTTTTTGAGTTATCTAGTGCCAATGCAGACCTTGTCAAGCCTGCATTTTGTAGTGTGAAATACAGTCAGTGGCAGCTGCCATGTACAGCAGGTAGGGTGCCAAGAGGACCCTCTCCATGCAGGATCTACAGGCGTGAGTGTCTGAAAATCTGGGCTTTCATCTTTCTGAGCATTCCCTCCTTTGCCAAGATTACACCTATGACAGCCCCAAAGAGATATTTGTTGCTGCTCTTGCTATTGTTAATATTAAATATTAAAATTAAGTCTAAAATATTAATATTTTAGTAGTCACACAAGTCTCCACACATCTTTAGAAACTCTTTGTACTAAGTGCCTTTCAACCATGTAGAGGCACAGCCCTGTCGTGAAGAGCTTGTCATAGAAAACAAAGGATCTATGAAAAAGAGGGAAGGGTGACTCAATCACATTCCTCTATAATATATTTTTATTTTATTTTATGAGTGAAACTCCAAATATTTTTATTTTCTCTGTAGCCAAGCTGTTGGTTGGCTGATTTGGAAGGAGAAACTGCAAATAGGTATGGTTTTGTGTTTGATTGCCCTTCCCGTATACTTAAGCATATTTCTGTAGCTTATAGAAGCTTGTCACTTCACTTCTAAATTAAAAAAAACAATAATAATTTCAGTTGCAATATTCAGAAATCTTAAAGAGAATGAAATTTATGGGTTATGGTCCTGGCTGCCCCTCTCTTGTATTTTACTGTCTAAAGCTATCCCAGTGCTACAAATACGCCTTTTGTAGCTAAAGTTTACTGACTTTTAGTCAAATTGGCAACAGTACAAATTGATTCCAGACCGAAGATCCAAATTTACTGTAACTGTTTGAAAACAGATGCAGATTCAAATTACTGCATTTAACAGCTAGAATTAAAATGCCACTATCTGGTGGTAAAGTGTGGATTTGGATGACTTGGGGTGTGGAGTGAACTGCTCCACGGGGAGCCTCTGCTGTGCCATTTGTGGCTGTGCTGCACAGGAAAGGCAGTGGGGCAAAGGCACAAGGAGGAGGCCATTGCAATAGGATGGCCCTTGTTTTGAACATTGCAACCTGGCTTGTTTTGAACAGAGGGGCCTTGGGAAGCCCCATCCAGGAGGAGGCTCTGTCTGTCAGAGTAGACAGACAGAAGCTGGGCTGTGTTTGCTTGCAGTTGCACTGACTAAGAATAAAATCTGTTTAGATAAGATTACCTGAGGCTACCCAGTTTTTTGTAGTATTGTCTGAGCAGAAGCAGTTCTGGGAAGAGAAATTCTTTATTTGTAATGACTTGTGAAGATTATTATGGTCCCTAATATACAAATCCTCACAATGCACTATGATGATCAAGGATCTCTGTCATGCAAGAACTACTGAATTCAGTCATACAAAATATACATCGAGTAGAAATCTATACACCAACATCAGTATCATAGACTGGTAGGACATGGGCCTTGGAAGGACAGCAGAGACTGGCTTTCATTAGGATTTCTCCTACTTCTGAAAGAGTACCTCAATGTACAGTGATGGGGAGAACCTCCTGCGTGGGCATCTGGCACAGCTGCTGCGTAGAGGTGGGTAGATGATTCACTTCTGCATTTTAGCTTTAGTTGGCTTTGTTATTTAGCCCACATACTCTGGTGTCTGCTTCAGTGTGTGTGGCTTTGAATGTTTTGTCTTTCTTTGTCTTCTTACCTCAAATTCCCTAAAGAACTTCCCCCACTCCATTAGGAAGTGAATCATTCTGCTCCATAAAATTAACAGGAATACAGTTTATTTCCTTTTGCATTTTTATGACAGTATCAAAAGTTTCTGACCAGTTTCCCTGGCTTGCTGGCAGGTGTGTCTGGTTTGTATTGCACTTCATCCTCTGCTCTTGGTCAGAAAGAGACCCAGTCCATCCATGCTGCTGGCTTTTCTGTGTTCTCCGTTGAGTGTCATGTTCATTTTCTCCCACTAACCTTAACCTCTCATATCAGTGCTGTAAAAGTTCATAATTTCTTGAAGTGTTTCTGCTTTCTTGGAAACCTAAGTATGAAAAAGTGGTATGTTAAATACGGTGTCTTTTTCTAGCTGCTGTGGATTTTCCACATATTAGTATTTCAGATGTTGTCTGGTTTTAAATGGTTTTAGGTTTTTCTAATTTTTTTTTTTTATTAAAACAGACATCTATATATAGCAACTGCATAGTGGCATCACCTTTTTCATGAAATATACGTCAACATTTTGTATTTTGTGCTCAAGGATAATATCTTACTTCATGAAAACACTATTTAATGTTTAAGTGCTTTGTTTATTTGGGGCTTCTAAGTGTTACCTGTTTTATAATCTAGTTGTTGATGATAACGTGAGACTGTATCATTTTTATGATGTTCTACTTCGACTTCCATACATACATTATTGCAAAATATAGTTTTGTGATCTCTGTTTTTACTACCCCAGTCCTTCAAATAAATCACTAAGGAAATAAGGTTTACCATTTTGAATTGCCGTGTTTTCAAATTGATGTCTTCTCAAAGCAAAAGAGGGTCTTGGCCACTCTGTCCAGTGAAGCAGTATGCCACACTAGCTCAACATGGTGTCACTCTTCTTCCTCGCTTCTTTGCTTTAGTTTCCATGACTGTTTGTCATCATTTTATTATTCTTAGGAATGTGCGTGGTCCAATCTCTCTGGCTCTTTTCATCACTCTTGTTACTATAGAATTACACAATTCCATGGTGTCCTTCATAGGTTTCCATGTAATTCTTCTCATCTCCGAATCAGCTAGTGTTACTGAACTCTACAGAATATGGCAGAGCTCACTGGAAACCCATCACACCGTTGTAGCTGTTGAGGCACAATGTTTTGATTTGCCCCAAAATTGTTTGTATCTCGGGTCGTTGCCCCTTTCATTTTTCTCCCTGGTGGAGTCTTCCTCCAGCCCCTTCCACACTCCTGTCAGCAGGAGAATGTTGTGTTTATGTATTCATTATGAGCTTGAACGGGGAGCTATAAAACAGTTCAAGTGAACTTTTTGCTCTTGACAGTCGCTCAGTCACTAGTGCCCTAAGGGTTATCTTCTTGGAGCTTTTGTTTCCCTTTTCGGAGTTAATCAGAAACATAAAGGCTATTTTGTCCTGAGACCTACAAGCACTGAAAAGCAACAAAGGATCAGCACAAATCACTAAACTTCTTATGGCATACGAGACTTGGTCATCTCATTAAATATTTATCTATGCTCTCTTTTTTTTTCTGCACCTGTCATGTTTCTCAAAATGGACAGGGTACCTTATCACCACATCCGCTTGTTGTTATGCCTCTTTGTGAAGTAGTAATGGGGAGCTCAATTTTTTAGTGAGTCAGACATAGAAAAGTTCCTGTTAGTTTAAGCATTTTTCACTTTTGCAAGAAAATCTTTTGGTTGTGAGCTCTTTTTAGTTCTGTTTGCCTAAGCATGGCAAACCTTTGTGGTACCTGAATCCTGTAAGTTTTGTTTCTGGTGTTTCTCTTTGGGGTTTTTTTTTTGTTTAACTCTTTGGTTTGATTTGGGGGTTTTGTTGGGGGGGGGCTTTGTTGTTAGCTTTCTAGTCTGCATCATTAATATGGTTTAAACATGTATATAAGAAGGTATTTCCCTTTTGCAGTCTTACTTCTTTTCTGAATAAAGGATTTCAATCCTGGAAAATTTATACCTGATTTTGTACTGGTCTGTGCATTTACTGCATGCAGGTTCCTGTACTCTTCACATTCTGTTCTTGGTGTTGAGTGTCATTGCAGCCTTGACTGTTGCCAGTGAGTGCATGGCTTTTCTGCCACCTGGGTCACTGTGTGTTTTAAAAGTACTAAACTTCAGTACGTCCCAAAGAGTACTTTCGGACCCAAATGGAGAAATGAAGGTACAGGTCTTGGAACTTGACTGCAAAAAGGAGCTGAATTTGTCTACCAGCAAGATCTATATGTACTGAAGATTTTTTTTTTTAAAACTTATCCCCGTAAAGTGAAATATTCAAATTATGTGTTCTGTATTATTTAGCTTTTGAGGTCAAAGCTGTGCTCTGTTTTTCTATGTTACTGTGCATTGGAACATCTGGCTTTTCATAAGCTATTCTTGTATGTATTTGTGGACTTTTCTAGTTTTGTTTTAGAAAGCTTATAAAAAATTTTAGAGAACATGTATGCAGAACTCAGTATATGACCACAGCATCTTATGATGCAGACTCCAGATTAATGAAGCTTTCTCACACTTCTGTGTCTTTGATTTTGTTAAGAGGATTGCTGGCTGCTCACTTCTGTATGTTGATATGAACATTTGTATTTCAATAACATTCTGTCCAAGGTCTGGTATTCATTCCCTGCTACAAGTCTTTCCCAGCATTCCTTTTATCCTGTACGACTGAAATATTGTGTTTCACTTCGTGGTGTTATACTCAATATGGCTGTTTAACTTCTCTGCTAAGCTACAAGCACAAAATTTTGATCATATTTTTATCTAACATCTCTGTGCTTCAAACTGCTATCTTAATGCATAGCAACTGTTAAGTAACACAACTATTAAGCAACTGCACTTAAAATCTCCGTAACATTGCTACTAGCATTAACTTTTTATTCTGTTTTCTCAAGTTTGGCCAAAATTTGACTATATGTATTCAAAAGAAGACATTTTCTTCTGTATGACTGATCATTTGACATCTTTTTTAAAATTATTTTCTATTTGAATTAATTTAATTTATTCTGACAACTGATACTCTGCTTTCGATAAATTCAGTGTAGAGCTTATCTCAGAAATTCACAGTAAAATGGAAGTAGATGAGATGATTTATCTGAGTAAGCTAAAATCAGTTGAATAGAGGAATATCCTTGTCAAAGACACCTGAGAGAAATACCAGGTTTCTTTTATATCTGAAATTGTGAAAGACAGTTTCAGATGTCAGCTATTTTGAAGAAAATAAAAAGTTGAGGCCAGGAAATAAAGAAAACAAGCATCAGCAGTTGTTATCATAAAACCTTGTGTGTGATTCTGCTTTTTTCCTTCCCTTTCATGTGTTGTGAATGTTGACACTGGACATAATACAAAAATTTTACTCTTGACTCTTACCAGACTTCGACTCTTAAGGTTCTTACCAGAACCTTTACCGATGCTGAGAATTTATTTCCAGTTGTTGTCTAGATCCTATGTAGTGCTCAAGTCATTAAATTCTCTAATTTGGTGGCAGGTGGGTGAAATTAAATTAACAAGACTTCAAAATATGCTTAAACTTAAGGCTAGGAGTGAATTAGGTCCTGTGTTCTGGGCACAGCAGATTTGAATGGCTCCTTTGAAGAAATCCTAGCCTAGAGGGCTCAGCAACTTCTTGCTCATTAAAAGTAAGAATCATAACTTGACCTTTGGCAATAGATTCTGTATGAGTTTGACTGTGTTTAGATGAGGCAAATAAATGCAGTGCTTTAGATGCTGGTACAATCCATATGGGGTAATGAAAGAAAAACTTGTTTCCTTCTACGTAAAGACATTTTCACTCCCAGTGTTGCTACTACACATTCAAGGGCACTGACGTAGAAAAGAGTGGCATTACCAGAGTCAGCAAGACCTTAGGGACCATTGTTATTTTAACTAGCACAGAAACATGCTCTGAGCCAGGTAAGAGGGCAGCAGTCTGGAAACTTCTCATAGCTGCCCCTTTCTCAGCCGCACAGTCACTAGCGGGAAGTGTCGCCGACACGACTTGGTGGCAGCCTTTACAGTGCTGGATGGCTGCAGGCAGCTCGAATTATTTGTTGAAGTCTGCTGATAGCACAGCAGGTAGTGTCCCATAACAGTGCTGCTCAACTTCACAATTTGCTTCCTGCTCAGAGGTGAGAAGGGCTATTGAACAAGAGCTGTAGGTTTATTGGAGGTGTTGAGAGGAGCTGCCTAGAGGGATGACTGTTTTGTAAAGGTGTTTTCTTTTGAAAGCACATTTTAGCAACCATTTCCGTATTTAGTTCACAAAATATTTGAACCTGTCTCTGCTTTTCAGGTAAAAAATGTCTATAAAGTAATTTCAAGATACTTACCAAACCTTTGTGGTTTTTCCCTATTCTTTCTTTGTCCTCTTTTCATCTTCCAAATTGCATTTTCTGGGAATTAAATAATAATGGGTCTGTTTTGTCAAAACTCCTTAGCCACTGCAGTATTACAGCCCAAAGAGAGTGTGGGAGCCTTCTAACAGTACACTAAATTTTTCTTCTGATAATTGTCAGAAACCAAAGTATGATTTCAGTTGCTAAATTCCCAACTGCCATTTTTCAGGTAATTACTGAGAAAAAATTATCTAACTGTATGGGAAATGGTGACTGAATGTACCCTAATTTTCAAGTACAAGTGAGTTCAGAGAATGCCTCATATAATATGGCTATCTGCTGCTCTTATATAATCTTTAGGTATATATAACAGTCTCTGTGATGTTATTTCATCTCCCTATTCAATTTGTGAGAAAATTTGGAAGCTTTTGTTCTGTTGGAATGCATAATATAGTTTTCACAGCTATATCTTAATTTTATTGTCTTCCCCTTTTTTTCAGCCTTTTTCTCACTTTCCTATTCTATTTTATGTATACAGTCATTACAGAAACAGAATTTATGGTATTATGTAGTGTCTCCACACCATTGTGTGCATAATACCCGAACAAAGTAACAAAAAGTCAGATGGTGTTTTTAGATGGTGTCACACTAAAAATTACTGCCAACATTAAATAGTAACATTGTTATGTGCCTCTGATCTTGACAGATACTTGGTCATAATTGTAGCCTGTCTGCAAAGATTTTGTATCTCATATTTAAGAAATAAAATGTGGAATAATCATCAGTGCATGTGAAATGCTTTTGTTTGTTTTAATACTGCTAATACTTGTTAACATAAACTTTAGTGCTTGCCAGTTTCTAAATATCTTTTTAATTCTTGTCAAGATTAGCCATATATTAATTTTTACATTCTTGCAAAAATAAAAAAATAAGAGATTATTTCTGATTTTGGCATGGGGCAGTATTCAGATCTATGTTACTTTGCTGGCTCATTTGCAGATGACTTCTGAATTGGGGTGTACTGTTTGGTTTTCCATTCTCCCAAGGCTTAGGCAGGCAGCCCCAACCCTCAGTGCTCTCTAGCATGGCAGGGACGTGCTCTGTCTTACTGTCATTTTAAGGTCCTACAGCTTTCACATTTAGCACTGTCTTAAGTGTCACAGCTTTTATTAGTAGGAAAAGGATTTCTCTGAATAATTAAAAAGGGTCGTGTTTCCTCTCTTGGTGCTGATTTGAATGAACAGGGAATTGTGCTGAACTGTGTCATTGGCAGTGAAGGCTGCAGTCAGACACAAGTACTGCTGGCAGCGGCAGAGCCATGTACGAGCTTTCTGCTGGCAGCTGCTTGTCCAAGCCTTCCTCTGTGTGTGCCAGCTAAGTGCCCAGGTAGCTGCTCCCTAACCTGGACTGTCCAAACGGTCCCTCATGCATTTCTAATAACAAAGCCTTTTTAGCCTGTGATTTTGACATCGGGGGGTTAGGAAATGAGTGTGGTGTTGTGATGTTTAGTGGTGTTGTTCCCCACCCCCCTCTGCCAGCTCCCTGGGCGCTGAGCAGCTGGAAGCAATGACCTCTTCACCCCACTCAGATGCATCCAGGGCAATACATCTGCCGATGGCCTCAGGCAGTCGGAGCTTTCTTACGACTTGAGAGCCTCAAGGGATTTTGGTCAGTCTCATTTGTGGGTAGGGAATGGCCTGGAGATGCAATATATTCAGTAAGAGTAAGATAAAGATAGTGCTAAGATATTCGGTAGCAGAACTCAGGAAGCTCTTTCAGTTTTGCTGGTGTAAACTTGGTCCTCTGTGAGTTCTCATGCACGTAAGGTAGGGGTTTTTCACACCGAGGTGCAGAAATTCCCGTTGTAAGCATATGCAAGTTTTTATGGCTCTTGCCTGAATCACAGTCCTACAAGGTGTATAAGCAGGTGACTTAACTGTGATGAAACTGTGTGCCTGAAGTATATACTTCTAAGCAGACTATGCTACAAGTCATTTTTTCCCTTCTTCATTACAATTTGAAGTGTGTTACATGCTTGTCAGACAACAGAAATAATCTGCATAACTGTTCTGAATAGCACTAAAGAAAAAACAGCTTTAATGTTTCAGGAGGAATACTTCCATTCCAAATCAGAACAAAATAGAAATCCTCAAAATTTTCATGATTGGCAATACAAAAAAAACCCCAACAATTTCACTGTAGTTCCTTAGAAACATTTCCCAAAGATAATTTTGAAATTCTTTGTTTAAACTACATAAAATAACTTGTAATGCTGACTGGATTACATTTGGAATCAATATATTTTAAATAGGCAAATAGAAGCATTTCTGAGATATTTCAGACTGATAACTGAGGAATGCTTTGGAGTGCACAGCTTTGTAGCACCTTCAGAATGCTTTGTAAGGGAAGTGACTTCTCCAAAGATAAGGAGCTCTTGAGGATAGCGTTTAGGACTTTTAAATCCCTTCTGGAAAGAGGGTTTTGAAGAAAAAATGAAGACAGGAGTATTGCAATGCCATTCTTTTAATGTAGGGGCACTTGAAAATACACACTGTCTAAAGCTGGAGATGTACAAAATACTGTTTCCGAATATGTGATGATGGGTTGATTGGCACAGAAATGGGTCCATACTGGGAAAAAAAAGGTGTATTTAATATTGTTGCATAGCTGAAACTTGACAATTGTTTTTTTCCCCTTCATTTTGCTCCTCCGTTTTTTTTAAATTCTGATTTATAAGTGTTCTAAGTACAGTAATATAAAATTATAGTAAATGCAGGTAAGGTAAAATGTCTGTTCTTAAAGCAGGCAACATAGATTTAGCATCACTTCTCTCCTCGTTGTTTTGGACTGTAACAAAGCAAAAACAGTCCCTTCTTTCCTGGGTGTTGCAGATTACTTTTAGCAAGATGTTTTTACATGAGAGGTGCTCGCTTGCTTGTTACCTTTAGAAACCACAACTGAATGCTGAGGTGAAAAGGAGGATTCTTATCCATTCATTTCATATATTTGTCAGTTAGAGTGTCTCCCTTCATAAAACGTAGATGAGTGCTCAGAGAGGTCACAGTACACTGAGTTCCAAAGGTTGAAACCAAATTTATATCAGCGTGTGTTTGCATCCATGTAGGGAATCATTTTGATACTTTGGGGGAGAATTGCAAGTAGGAGGATAACACTGTATGATTTCTTCTTGTATACCAAAATGAACATATTTAAAAACAAAAGCCTTTTGTATACATTTCAGTATAATACATCAGATTATTTATCTAAATTCTGTTTTACTGAAAGAAGAGGAGGAACAGGCATTTCTGTTAAAAGAGGAAAGGCATTTCTGCTAGAGCTGTTCTCTGAAGGAAGGGTACTGCTGCAATTTCATATTCAAGCTTTTAGCAGTGCCCATCAGTGTTTGTTTAGGTCTACTGAGCCTACAGTAACAGTCATCTTATTTTATCCAGTATTGGCTTTGTCTGACAGGCTTATGGTATGGCAGCAGGCCAGTGGCTTCTTGTGGCTTCAGGGAACAATGTTAGTGTAGCAGCATCCACCAGGATTGCCGGGCACCTGAGCTGCAGGAGCCGGTGTCAGACTGAGCCACGGCTGAAACTTTTTTCCCCCCACTCGCAGAATACTCGTCAATATTAAAAATAATGATTTACAGGTAAAAAAATGTAAAGTAAGGTTTTTTTTTTCCTAAAATTATAGGCTTCATGCTTTGTTTTAATACCCAGCTTTTTTGTCAACTATGTAACAGAGGAATTTGTTCTTCAGTTTAACAAGACACATCTGTGTCTTTTCCATATAAGGCTGTAGGCAGAGCTGCTCGAGATAATCTGAACCTTTGTTTTCAGTTTTAACAACTTGGCCACACACATCTTCACATTGTGTTGGTAGGAGCTGGAGTGGGAACTACATGGCATTAAAAAGGCAAAAAGGAAGCAGGTTCATCTAGACCTGTGTCTCTGCTTCTTTAGTTGAACAGATCACCTGTCTATACGCCTTATTTCTTCTGGGATTTTAATGGCAATGAAATAGTTCTGTTTAACAGCATTTTTCTCATGCATAGAATTTCTGTGAATTAAAATTATTCTTCAGTCTTTAGGCTGTATTTATTCACCAGAGAAAGTAAAGCAAGCAATGAACTTCACAGCAAAGCAAATCCCGTTGGAATGAAGGGTTACGGACAAAAGGAACAGATTTAAATCCTGAATAATTACCACTGCTTTCAAAAAAAAATTCCAAAAATTCACTATACCTACTCACAAGAGCAGTGTTGAGAAATTTTCCCTAGTGCTGCAAAGGGTTTGCTAGTCCTTGCAAATCCAGATCTTTGGCAAATGGCTTGAGGAAGTAAGTGGAGAATTCAAAGTGCTGAGCTTTAAAACAGGCAGAGGGGTAGTGGGTTTGGGAAAGCGAAGGACAGGAGGGTTTTTATTTTGTGTTGAAATTTTTATTTCATTTTTTCAAACTGCATTGACAAAGAGAAAGAAAAGAATTTCAGTCAGTATATCTGCAAATGGCTACAGTCGTGTGTAACCCACTGAATTAAATGGGGTTCCCTACAGGCACAGAGATCTGGCCACATGGAAGAAGATGTGGGATTGACTCATAGTTAGATATAGAATATTAATTTTTTTCCTTTTACATTTTTGTTCACTGTATTTTTTTCATTTTCTTTGTGCTCATACCCACATCTCCTAGGATTCCTTTTTCCTCTAAGTTAGAATGCTCTGTTGTCCAGTCTTGTGAACAAAGCTACATTTACCTTGTTAGAAGGAGATAATCTGTGTGAGTTTACATGTTCAGGTCTCTGAGCATGTAAGCAAAGGTGAAGCAGGGAGGCTCACATATGAAAACAGAAATTATGCTAATGATTTCTGAGAGCAATATAGTTTGCTTCTGATTATCCAGTATTTTTTTATTCTGATTATTGTGGTAAGAAATTTTATTAGAAGTTGAAGAGCGGAGTGGAATATGGGATGTGTTTATATATAAAACAGGTTCTCAGATCTGTCTGCAGAATAGAGGAAGAATTGTTCTGCGTATGGTTGAGGCAGTACTGCTTTTGAGGCTTTTTATTTCCATTCTTTTTCCTAGATTTATGCCTGACTTCTATAGTTTGGAAAGCTATTTTTTCTTTTCAGCTGCACTTTTTTAAAGAATAATTTGTAAAAGCCTTGAAGAACTTGTGTTTTAGACATTTACAGTCCATTCAACAGAAAGCAACATAAAATATTTTCAGACTACACCTAAGATGGTAAATCCAAACTAATGAGACCTTGAAAGTAAACTGTTTTTTTCTGGCTTGCTGGACTAAAGGAGACGAATGAGCAGAACCAGGCAGGCTTTTTAGGCTGCTGAAGAAAAAGAAAGTAATCCATTTTTTTCAAACTTTGTCATCTTGTCTGGTCAAATGGTAAACCAGGCTTGTAGAAAGGCTCATGCTTCCTTTGCTTTCTCAAGTGGTTAGGTATCTGGCAAAGAAATGTGTGGCTTAAAAAAATAATACTCCATTGATGATATTAATGAATCAAAAAAAATTGATGGCTAATCTTATCAAATATACCAACTTCCAGAAGTATAATTAAAATTTAGAAATAGCAACAAGCATAGTGCCTAAGTACTATACTATTCAGTTTGTTTTCTTTTGGTGTTTTAATGGGTATCTGTATCTCCTTCAGCATTTTGCCAATTTGACGGTACGATCTAGTAGTGTCGGAATGTGCAGGGCCAGACACAGATTTTTTTCTGAGCACAGTCCCAGTATAATAGTTTGTAGTCTATAAATGTCTTTTCTGCCCAGCACGTCACAGACATGGTTTTTCAAACAAGAGGTTTGTGTTTCAAATTTGTATTTTAATTTAAATGCAGTAAGATGGAATGTCTTGGAGAGAGCAGAAACATTTTATCCTTCTCTGATTGTGAAGGGGAGAAAGAAAAGCTTATTATTTAATCAGACGTATTTTTAGCAGGCTTCCATAATTGGCATGAGACCCTCAATCTAAGTACTTGTTTTATAATGGAGATGAGCTGATCCTTTCATGTTCACTGGTTAGCTGGAACACAATTTCAGTTCACACAAAGCTTTGATACCCTCTCCTTTAGGGGCTAATGCCTAAACAAGGTCCAAGTCTCTAATATTATCAATTCTTATAAGAAAATACATGCTTATTTATTGTAATAATTGCACTACACTACATAATTCCACTATTATGGTTTGAATTTTTAAATTAATTTTATTTCTTTGTTTTACTTTAGAATCATTAATTTAGTTTAATTTAATTAATTTAATTTAATTTATAAATCTTGATACGTGTCTACCTTGGTGCTGCTTCTCCACACATTGCTACTCTGAGTAGATCCAATTAATCCTCTAATAATTTGCTGTAGAGGTACCCAAGATACTGCCCCAATCCAAAGTAATCCTTATGAGCTCACTCCAGTGCCTGGGGTAATCAGAAGCAAGGCTTAGTAGCCTGTGCTCAGTACTGCAGTGAGGTACTTAAACTGATCCCAAGATGCAAAGCACTGCTTGCACATTTGGCATTGTGATGAATTGTGGAAATACACTGGCTCCTTCAAACAGCATTTTTTTTACCGTTTGTGCTGCAGCCCTGTGTAATGTAGAAATGATCAAAGATAGTTCAGGCAATTGTTGCCCATTGAGAACATTCACCTCCATTTTAATATTTAATTCAAAAGCATGTAAATATGAAAAGCTTCACAGTTGTGGTCCAAAATAACTGGGTTTTGATTGAGAATCTGAGCTGTACTCTGCCAAAAAAAAGTAATGTGTATTTATATTCTAAAAGATTAATCTTGTAAACCAGAAGTTCCACAGGAAAGTTGTTTCTTGATGCCTGGCTGGAATAAGTGAAGCCCATGGCTGTGTGTTCATTGTGCATTCCTAATAAGAAGCTCCATATTCACTGTCACACTTAATTAACATGGTTTGAGAAGTGTCTTCCAGGTTAGTTTTCAATCAGTGTTCATCTGTCAGCTACTGCAGTTGTCTCCTGCTTGCTTCTCAACCTTTTAATCAAAACCAGCTCAGGCAGAGTAATCAGACACTACTATGGGTGATAGTGACTCAGGAAACCCTCCCAAACTTAAAGCCTTCTCAGCTGCTTCAGCAAAGAGAAGCTGAAATATCTGCACCTCCCTTGGGTCTGAGACTTTGGAGAAAGAGGCTATTGGACTTCAATACAGCAATGAATAAAACAGAAGCACTGGGAGTTACTAGTGCATTGGGCTTTCTGGTTTTGTGGGGGCTTTTTTCTTGTTTGGGGCAGGTTTTTTTGGAATAAAATGTCACCAAATTTCGCTTCAGTTCTCTATGTGGAGTGGCACCTTTTTCTTGCTGAACAGCCCCTTTTACTTTGAGCCACTGCTTTTACCTAGATATGTGCTTGATAACTGGACAATTGTGTGCCCAACTTTAGCAAATATTGTCAGTAGCATTTTTTCAAGCTTAATGTTGCTTGACGTCCTCCACAAAGCTTTTTGTCTCCGTTTCCCTACTCTGCCCAGTGGGAGACTGACCAAAATAATTATTTTGAACGAGAAGATGTTTGCTGCCTTCTCTGATAGCTAAGAATTCTTAAGTGGAAAATCACCCTCTTTGCTTTGAGATTTGATATGTAGTCATCTCATTTTGGGTTGTTTGTTTTTTTTTTTTTAATTTAGGTTTTCAGTTAGGGGAAAAAGTTATAGTACAGATCATAGGGCAAAAATCCTTTCAGCCAGATTTGTGTGCTTTAATCTCAATTAATGCAGCAGCAGTAATAGAAGAATAAATGGGCATAAACTTTAATGTCAGATTTAGTAGTCATTAAGAACTTTCAGGTATTCAGTAATCATTAATTCAGTTCTTGGTTCATTAAAAAAATTTGGTTGTTTAATTTGCAATTGGAGTGGAACTTAAGAATTATTTTGTTAGTTGCAAAATTTATATGTGTGTGTCTGTGTGTCAGAGGTGCCATTAAGCATTTTCAAATACAGCCTTTTTAACAAAGCACAGTCACTCTTGTATTTAAAAGTTCTTTTTCACAAATAAAAAGTGACACTAAAACACCTGCATCAAGAGCACTGTACAAGCTATGGATTTCTGTCTGCCTGAGAGCAGACTCCCTCTTTCCCTCACTCCCACAAACCCTGGCATGATGCAGTGATATGTCAATTATAATGTTTTTTTCCTGAAGATTTTGCAAATGACCTTTTTGTGAAAATATCAAGGTAAACTTACTGAGACTGATGTAACTGTTCATATTACTCTAGTTATGAATAATGTCTGGACAAAACATCTTTACCAGGAGTTCCTCTGGGTTTCTCTTGTGTTGTATTCTCTAGCTGTTGAAGGGTAAATAAGTTAACTGAATATTCAATGTAATCAGCTGGGTGTTCTATTCAGGTAATCATTCGATCAGTACAGTCGCATAGGTATTTTGGAAGATGTTGTGTTTATTATGAGAGGATGTACAGTAAAGAGATGATCAAACAATATTTTTTGAGCTGATGGACAAAAGGAGTTTTTATCAGGTACAGACATTTCCTAGCACATTATTGTTTAGAAATCCAGAGTACCTCTTGAGTGCTCTGAGCTGAAATATGAGACCTGAATTCAGAGCTGAAATACGTGGGCTTTCAAGACTTAGATAACTAATTCAGTTTTAGTGCAGTGATTTAATAGATTTTTATAATGTATTGATCTGAACATTAAGTTGTACCCACACACGCACACAAATCCCTTTCTTCCATGTTTAAAGTAAATTTTAATGAGGAAGAGCTTGTGAAGGTACAGCAGAGTCACATAAATTCTAACACTTTGTGTTTAAAAGCAATTTCTCAGACAGGTAATCCACAGTATGTAGAACATGCCCATACATTTGGTAATAAGAAAAAACAGTGTTTTTTCATGCTATGATGCAGCCACAGTGTCTTGGAGATGGAAATCATCACACAACTGCCAAAAAACCCCAACCTTGTGTGAAACAACATTTGTGTTTTGTTTCAGTATGTCTCTTGGAATTTCTGTAAACTTTAGTAATCTTATTTTTGGAGTGCCACAAATTTCTGTATTGTTTTGGGTTTGTTCTTCAGAGAAACATATACATGGTATGATCCGTGTATATACATATATGAGTATTCTTATTGATTTATGTGGTTACAAATATAAAATATTCATACCTTAATAGAAACTAAAAACAGTCTTTATTGAGTTAAGTTGTGAATGTGGACACCAGGCTGCAGAAGTGATTGATGGTTTTCTTACCACATGTAATAGCCTAACAGGATTTCACAAAACCTTTGTTCACACACTTAAAAATTACCAGAGCATTTCCTTAAAATAAAGAGTGGATAGTATAAACTGCTGCTTCAGAGATATTGTCCTAAATGTTGCTTCAAAAAATAGGTGTGGAATTTAAGGACTTTTTGAAATTTTATGTTTATAAATAAGCACTGTAGCTTGCAGTTGTATATAGACTGATACATGTCGTGTTCATTTTTGTTGGGGCTTTTTTAATAAACTTTCCGACGCAGACATTGGAAGTAAGTTTAATTATAAATTACAATTCTGTTATATTTTTTGTTTCTGTCTGAAAATTACCTGCAGGTGTACTGAGAAACAGTCACAGTCAGATTTCACCATTTATTTTATAACCTCCTGAGCCTGCACTGCTGCCTTTTCCTGTTAAGGTCCCTGCCAGTTGTCACTATTGCTTCCTTGCCCTCGAGTTTACTGGAGTGAACTCTGCAGCTCAGCCATGATGTTGTGCATCCCCTCTGATGTGCCTACCTTAGCTGTGTTGTAGTGTTGTTCAGGAGTGAAACCCTTAAAATGCAAATCCCATGGCCACTGGGTTCATGGCAGTGGCTCATCCACCCAGCAGACCTGCTGCTTCTGGCAAGCTTGCTTTACAGTGTGTCATGTAGCCATGGCCTCTGAGCCCTGTGTCCCTGCTGCGGGACCTGCTTTCTTGCGACACCAAGGTGCTTCTCTGCTCCTCCACACAATTGAGATCCCGGAAAGAAGAGTTTGAGAGGTGACTGTTTAAACTGCTTACCAGTAATTCATGTCATTTGCTGAAGAGGTATATCCATGTTGTATGCTGTGATCACTGTAATTGAGGAATATACTATTATTCTGTTGTGGATAGCACCCTCCTGGTATTTCTTCCCTCCCCTCCTTTTTCTCAGGAGTAGAATTATTCATGGTCAATGTACTTACTCCTGTTTCACCCCAGTAATTTACTACAACTTCTCTGTTCCTTGTTCCCCTTTGATTGGCCTCTCCATGTAGTCATATAGCACATAACAGAAAGATGGATTGTGTGGCATTCTCTGCTGGGGAAAATCAACACATAGAGCAGGCTCACTGCCAAGATGCTCATAATTAAACTGTTGCTATGGACAGGATTACATCAATGTTTCTATCAATCATTTGCTGCAGTTTTGTGGCTGTTTGTATTTGGATTTTTTTTTTTAGGATTTAGGTTTTATCATCCTTTTCCTTAGTTTTCAGTTAAAGTGTTGGCAACATATAGAGGGAGATATAAATAAAAATAATTATTGGAAGATGTAGGGGAGAAAAAAGAGAAGACAATTCTATCATTCAGAGATTCTGTTTGAAGCCAATATCTTTGTGAGGTGTTCACAGTATTTCAGCTATTAGAAACAGCCAGATGCAGTCATTTCCATTCAGTGGTCATCATACTGTTGTGACCTAAGAGTCTGACGTAAAACTGCCATGATGTCATAACAATCTGTACGGCCAGAGTGTTAGAAGTTTACCTTAAAATGCTGCAAATTCAATAAAACAGCGGGTGTAAAAGAAAAACAGCAGCAAAGCAGTTAAACCTTGCATTTTTCTTCTGTCCCCCATCCATTCTGATTCATGTGCAGTAAGTTATGAGATGGGCTAGTGACAGAATAGCATGAAGTACACTGATGGATTGGAACAGCTTGCTTGCTTGTGCTTCACCTGCTGCTGTATCATTGCTACTGTTATCCCCTATGACAATGATCTTGCGGCAATTAATTCCCTTTGGTAGCACTCAAAGTGTTTGGTGTTGGAGCTAACTAGTGTGCAGTGCATTAAATGTAGAGAGGTGCAGGATTACAGCCAAAATAAGGTAGTCTGAGTGGTAACAAATGGTATCAAGTGCAGCTGAGATCACTGTAAACGAGATAAACAGTGTGGTGTCACAAAATTGTCTCCCAGTTGACAAAATGATCCATATTTTATAGATTGCCTTAAAAATTGAAGGATGGAGTCAATTATAGCCAATTATGATGCTACATTTACTGGAGTAGTTTTTATATCCTTTGGGGAGAAATAAGGAAACGTCAAGGCAGTCAGAAAAAGCTTTTGCATTTGCTTCCCTGATTTATCTGAACAGTTTTTTCCCATTTCTTCAGGTGAAAACTGTGTGTGAAAGCTGGGACTGTATTATCTTTAGGAAAAAGGTTTGGGTTTTTTAAGTTATTTTCACTTCTTCATGTTGCACAAAAAATTGTGATAGATAATATGGCAAATAGAAGAAGGAAGTCGAACATCAGCTCCCCCTACTTATGTTTGGGTTTACTATGAAGGAATTGTAAAGGCAGCCTGGTCATGGCAAAGCCTGCTTTAGTGTATGGTGACATGTTGAATTTGACTTCTTTCTTTCCCAAAAAGGAGCTTTCATGTCACTGAAGAAATAGCAAGTAAATACTGCATATGTTCATCTTCAGCCTGTTAAAGTGAAAATAAAGGAGTGAGACCATGAAATGGTTTGCTGTGACCCACAGTTGCTTTTTAGTGAATAGATGTAAAATGGGATAAAAAAAGCAGGGTATTGAAGATGGACAGACCGGCATGTGTGTTCTTAAGAGATCTGAGAGGTCGCCTAAACGGCTGAGAGGCAAGCATTTATTTAATGGCATTTACTCTGTCACTTAGATTTCTCCTGCCTCTCTTTGGATTCCCAAGAAGTGCATTGGGGAGCTCTGCATCCTGTCTGTCTTGTGCTGTAGTACTGACCATGAGGAGTAGTTTCCCTTCCCTAGTAAAGCATGCTCTTGGTAATTAGTGGAAGATTCAGATGTATAGGTAAAGGTGTACTGAGAGATGAAAGCCGACAATAAAGAAGTTGTTTGAGTAATTATTCAAAGTGTCACCCTCCTCCTGCGTTCAGGATTTCAATCACCAGCTAACTTCAGAGGGTAACCTAGTACATGTGCCAATGACAAAAGCTACTTGCAACAATTCAGATCATGCTTTCTGCTTTATGAAATGGGATTGTAAAAATCCTCTCAAAAATGACATCTGAAATAGCATTAAAACACAATTTCCCTTTGATAAGGTTTTAAGACACTCATATGAAAAGTGACACTGCTTTGAGTAGGTCTATGTCAGCATTATGCAATGTGTTGCACATAAGTGACATTAATCCATTAGAGGTGTGAGGGTCACTTATTTTTCTCATGGAATCATTACGTTCCTTCATTGATTTCTGTTCAATCAGTTGCATTCTGCTCAAATACAGCGATCTCTAGACATGCTAATAGAGCCATTTCTAATAATGTTTATAAGCACAGTTTTAATGACAGATATTGCACTCAAAGTAAATTATCGTGCCTAAGTAAAACACAAAGGAGCTTAGGGAAGCAATAATATTGTGCTGTTTGCAAATTACCTGAGCCTACTTTATTGCGAAAAAGATGTTTTTGTGACACAGATATTCTAAAATCATTAATTAACCATCATCAGTACATTCTTTGCTTTTTCTAATTGTACAAAATTTATATAGGTTTGAACTACTGTTGCATGATGATAAAGCATCTTCTAAAAATCAAATACAAACCTGGAAACCCTGTCAAAATAAATATAAAATTTGTCGTACTAGTTTTTATGCTGCAGGCTGTTTAAAACTTGGATCATAACAAATGCCGTATGCTGGGATGGCATGTACGTACTGTATTACTAGATTATTTTGTCATGTGAAGCAATCTGAGTGTATGAAGAGCTAGTAGATCAAATACAAGTAAAAGTACCTTTCTTCATTTTTTTCATGATGGAACTGATCTCTTAGGAGGAAGTACATGAGACTCAATTAAATATAACAGGTGCTGCAGGAATGGATGCATACTAGACAAAGGAATAAAAGAAAAAAGTAAGTAATTTTCTGTCCTCCCTACTTTATCTTGACAGTTAAGCTGAACTTGCTTCCTTTCCTTACACATAACTTCAGCTGTATTTTCTATATGATGGAAGACTTGTGATAGTCTTGTTAATTTTTGCAGTTATATGATATTGTAGTTGTTGCTTTTTACCACACCTCTTCTTGCTTTTTTCTCTTTGGATGCAAACAGCTCCTCAGAGTAAATTGCCAGCTCTACCCTGAGCATAGCAAAAGCAGACTGGTACATTTATCTCTGTAGCTGAAACATGAAGTTTTTGCTTCCAAGCAATGAATTGCGTCCTGCTGAGGAATTACTGTTTGGGTTTTTGAGTTTCTTCACTAGGAGCCTTAAGGGACTCTGACAGGTCTTGTCGAACAGCGTTGGTCATCCTTGTCTCAGACACCAAATGGTGCCAAGTACTGGCAAGTTTATTGCATTGTGTCTGCAGAAGCTGTTGTTCACTCAGCATTTTCTTCATAGGATGCCTGCCTGATTTCATTGAAGGAAACCTGAGCAAGGCTGTGTTATTAATGAATTATGACAAGCCTTTCGCCTGTCAGGCGGAGAGGTTCCTGCTATCTCCTTTTAAGACAAAAACATAATGGAAGATGCTCAGCTGGGCAAGCTCTCTGATGATACTCCTTAAGTGCTCATCCCAGGCTGATGCGAATACTCAGAGAGCCGTGAAGCTGCAAGTGGCAGCGTTTAATACCATCTCCCTCATAATGCCTGAATAATTTTCCGGAGAGCGATCGCCGCAGCTGCCGTGAACGTGGTTATTTGTTTATTTTTCACCTTGTCCTGGCGGATTGCTGACCGAGCTAATCTGCTGCACGCGCGGGGCTGGCGGCGGGGGGGACACGGCGACGTTTCCTTGCTCGCAGCGCCAGCGCTCTCCTGAGCGTGGCAGGATCGGCAGCGGAGCCCGAGACAGGCTCCCGAAGCGCAGCACACTTCCATGGGCTGGCTCCCGGGGCCGCTCTGCGAGGGGAACTGAGCAATGCTGGCGAAGGCTGGGAAGGAGGCAGTGGGGGAGCCGGCTTACGTTTTTCTTAATGGATGTTTGTGAGCAGGAAGGAGATGGCGTGGGCTGTCGGGGTGAGTTATGGAGCGCGCTCTGCGATCTCCCTCCGGTCGGGCGGCTCATTATGTTAAACAGTGCAGCTTTTAAAGCGCCGTAGCTCTCCTTTATGTGCCTTGGCCTTCATTTGCTGAAATGCTTCAAGTTCACAGTGCTCAAGTAATTTTGGAAACGGGATGTAATTACAAGGGTTTCTTATGCTTACCAACAGCTTTTTTGAACCAGTATAATTATCATTACTTGTGGATACTGTAAATTGAATATCCCCTCCCTAATTACATTCAACTCAAGGGTTGGCTGCTTAAGCAGCCAAATAAGAAAAGTTCACCTGTTACTATAAATAGCAAATTGTTCTTTTAGTTCTGCTGACCTTTAAAGCAAAGTGCTTTTCACAATGCTGTCAGGTGTACATTATAAAGATAGCTTGTAATTAGAGCTGTAATGAGGAATTTTGCTAGAATGGCTTTCTGAAAACTTCATTTATTCAGTGTTTTCTAACTGCATGATGGAATTAAAGTTTCAGGGTGCTTTAGGACTTTCAAAGGGCTGGCTGCTGTTTTGCACCTCACCTGTTCTGCTGGTAGCTGCAGCAGCTTAGCCCTGCCCTTTGAAAACAGCATGGGGTCAACAGAATGATTTATCTACTGACCCAAGGGTTTCTGTGATTAATTAATGTTTCTTCTGTCACTTCAGGAGACAGATAGGTACTTAATTTGTTGTGGGCAGCAGAAGAGAAAGAGAGAGAGAGTGGTGGTTGCCTGATTTTGGTTTTCTTTGGTTAACTGAAGTAACTGCAGTCTTGCTGAAATGTCATTCCATCTGATAAATGGACGCAGAGCTTGAGTTAGTGAGTTGATGTGCTTGCCTTGAGTTCAGTCTGCATCCTGTGACAGCTTCACCAATTCTATGTCTTGTCTTAAGAATACTGAAGGTATTTCTGTGAGAGGTTTGATTGACTCTCATTTACTTGTGGTGACTGAAATTTTTAGTGCATTGCTACCAGCTAATATTTACTTCACTTTCTTCGTTCTACTTTAATTAAAATCATACTGTTTATTCCTGTAGAAGCTTTTTTGTTAGTTGAGATAACTTATATTTCCATCCTGAGATGGAAATCCAGAGCTCATCCTGCTGAGTGTCCTTCATGATATGTCTTTAAAACATGCTTGGACAGCACAAATCGAAAAGTGTCTTTGAAAAAGAAAGAAACTTCAATTACTTCAACAGTACAAAATTACAGCTGTAGGAAAAGAATAAAAAAATCTTTCTTTCATAGTGTAACACTATCACGTTTGAATGGAAATAATCACTAAGGGATTTTTAATGAAATGTAGGGCTAAAACAAAGGCAAAAAATAATTTGCAACTTGGTCTGTTTTAAATGTGTTATTAGTCCACCTGCAGCAACTCTTAGCTAACAGTTTAAATTAATTAAATACCCCGCATAGCTTTTCTTGTTGAAAAATACTCATATTCATATTTGATAATTTGAGTTTAAAATTAAGTAATACCTAATTATCACAATGCTGCTTTTTCTTCCAATGTATTCTCTCTCTTTCTGTATTTATTCTATTACATGATAGGCAAAGCTACTGTAAAGGTTGGTTCCAGATTGCGGTGAGAGTATATTTCACCTGTACACAAGAGTGGGAATATGTGAAATAAATAGACAGTATTTTATGCAAGTAAATAGAGGGTACACTATAGGTAGCCACTTCTGATAGACAGACTTTGTGTCTGATGTGTAACAATCCAAATGGAAACCAGAACATTCGTGGCTGATGAAATTACACAAAGATACGAGTAATACCAGTCCATTAGCACACAGACAAGCCCTTTCTCATAAAAGCAAGAAGTAGATGTTGTAGTAGAGATGTGTAGAGATTAGCTAGAAATCTGAAGGCCTAGACTTAATTTAGTTGTTCCCTGTTACAGAACCTCAGTAGGTAAAAGTGATTTTCTGTTGTCAAGCACCAAAAGACTGGTTCCATCAGCATCTTGAGATGGCTATCTGATAGGGAAGCAAATGAGGAAAAGAGCAGGGAGTAACACAAGACTTTGAAGATTTTTAGTTTAAATTGGTTTTACTTACCCTTTAAGGGCACTTGTCCTAACCCTTAAGGCTTAAAACCTCGTTGCTTCAAGATGACACGGCAAAATGATTTTTAGTTGGCTGTATACTGCTGGAGTGAAGGCAAATCTTCAAACTTGTCCTTTCCCAGGGATTTCAAGTACTGGTTAAAGCTTGTACACTTAGCAGTAGCTAAGCTTTTGATGTATAGCAGTGCCTTATAGTAGAGCTCATTGGTTGTATGTGTGTAATTTGTCGACATCTTTTTTTGAATGGTTTATCTGCAAGTACCTAGAAGACCCTGTATTCTTGAGTGTTGGATACAGTCTCAGAGAACACTTGTGAAACTGAAATGCAGACAGTGTTGAAACTGCTGTCTCTGCCCCTCTAATTACAGGTCACTCTTTTATCCCAAGATGCTTTCTGTTTTGCTCGAATCTTTGTAAAAGTAAACACAAAATACTCAGTGATGAAGCATGTCCCTGAAACATATAACTGGAAGAAGAGACAGTGTATGAACTGAGTGACATTACAAAGTGGCATAATTGTGTTCTCTGCTTTGCTTCCTGTTCAGCTCCTAACAATACCTAATATTTGGGCTGCTTTCTTTTGGCAGCTGAGCACTGAGCTGACGTTTTGATGGCACTATTTATTGTAACCTCAAGGTCTCACTCCTGAGCGATAATGTTCAGCTCAGAGCCCATCACTGTACATGTGAAGTTAAGGTTATATTTTCCCATGTGCATCACTCTACACTTTTCCACACTGAATTTAATTTACCATTCCATTGTCTAGTCACTCAATTTCATAAGGTCCTGTGATTCTTCACCACTTGCCCTCATCCTTACTGCCATGTATAAATTGGTATCATCCAAAAACTTGGTTGCTTCAGTGCTCAGCTACCTTTCCAGGTCAATTACAGGTTAGGGAGGAGGAGCAGATCACAGTGGAATCCCTGTGGTATTCCTCTGGTAGGCTTCCTTCACTATGCAGGTTTGACCATTTACCCCTAATTTCTGGTTATGTCCCTTGACCAGTCATGTTGCTGTGCAGAGACCTCTGTTTTGCCATGGGTGCTTAGTTTCTGTAAAAGCCTTTGGTAAAGTACTTGTTAAAAGCTTTTTTGAAATTGATTGACTGGATCACTGGTTTCACAAGTTTGTTTGAGCTATTCAAAGAATTGGGTTAATTTTGTAAGGCTTCACTTAATGAAAACTGAAAATTGATTCTTCTTAGACCCCACTTAGGGCCCACTTAGTCTTTTTGCTATTATAGTTTCTATTAACTTCACTAGCGTATAGATGTCAGGTTTGCAGGTTGCCGTTCCCCTGGAGCTTCTCTGGAACCTGTATTAGGATTTGGCAGCACATGAGCCACATTGGAGACCTCAAGTAGCAGGGCACTGTGGAGAGGGATTATCATTAGTAATTCAGTTATTTTCCCTTTTCATTCTGCACTCTCAGGTGAGTGCTGTCTAGTGCCAGCCATTTCTTACTTCATTCACTGAAAAATTTGGGGTTTTTTTCCCCATACTTCTGTAACATCCACCATAACAGAGTTCCTTGCTCTCACTAACATAATAATAATAATAATAATAATTTTAATCATAAATTAAAACCAGATCAGTTGTTAAAAGCTGGATTTAAAAAATCCAAGTCTTCTGCTCTTATTTGCAAGTAACATACTATTACGTTTTGCTTTGTTTGATTTTGTATATTTTCATTTCCCTTACTGGTGTTTGAGAGAATAATGCAAACAATTGAAGAAAGGGCAAGATTTCATTTCCAGAGAACAAAATTTTTAAAATCCTGAAAATTTATAGAGTTGTTATTTCAGTTATATAAATCTGAGATGTTATTTCAAACCATGGTCCTCTAGAAAGGAAGCAGTATTTTTAATTTGGCAATGTCCTTTTATTGAAAACACATATGGCCTCTATCAGTAATTATCAATCTTAAATCATATTAGACAAATTTTAGCTTGTGGGTAATGAATGTGTGACAGCACCATGTGTGGTTTCTGAGTGAAGCTTTTGTCATATTTCATTTTGGAGGAAGATTCATTTGACATTCCTCATTGCACAGCTCCCATTCAAAGCTGAATAAAAAAAGTGACTGAAGGATACTTTTGGGGTCACAATGTACCATTTCTTTGGACAAAGCTGTTTCAATGTTTGTATTATATATTCAGATTTTAGGGATTTGGAAATGGATTTTAAAGGCTTAAATTTTGAATCTGTCAAGTTTCTGAGCTCTTAACTCCCTTAAGTGGAGTTCTCACTCCATAAGGCAGAAGGGTATTGCAGGTGAAATCCTTGACAGCAGGTCCTTTTGCTTCTTGAAAGCAAAGAGCAGTAAAGCTTCTCAGGTATCTGCGGAAGCACAGCCATGATTTTACTGCAGAGCCCTGCTGAGGACAGCTCTGTCTCACTCAGTCCGTGGAGGCAGAGCTAGAGATTGTTCTTGTGTTTTTATCTTATAGAAATGGGCTTTGTGGTCCTTTATAGAGTCCCATGTGATGGAAAAAACTGCCAGCTCTGATCCTCCAACTTCACTGTCCTCTGTGTTTCACATCCTGTCAGTCCTCAGTGGGAGAAATGACTGATTCCCTTTTTCTTCTGCCATGGGTGTTCAGGGGCATGAGATCTGATTCATCACAGACACGCCACTCAAGCTGATACTTCCATTATGCTCACATTGGAGGAATGAGAAAAGAGTACTGTTGTAACTGGGATTACAGCATTTTTCCAGTTATGCATAAAGACTCTGCCAATTATAGGAAGAAACAGTTTTTGTATTGGCATGTTTTCAGTTTGTCGAGGTGAAAGTAAGTGAGGTGAAGAGAGAAAAACAGGGCAAAAATCACTAGGTAATGAGGTAAAATGAATTACAAATAATACGTGGAACTAACATGATGTGCATTTAATTTAAACAGTTTGGCAGGCAAAGACTAAATGAAAATTTACCTGTAGAACTGAGAACTGTTTATGTGGGACTCACGTAGAATTGCTTGATAGTGGTTTTGTTCCTGTTCTTTCAGTTTTGAAAGTTACTGTGGACAGACCAGAATAGTGAAGCACCATCATAATTCTTCACTAGCACAGGGAAATAGCATGTGAAAGAACTGCCAAGTTCTAGTCCAACCCTACTTTTTTAATGATAAGTACATGCACTTTACAGAATTACAGGATTCAGGAAGACTTCCCCACATCTCTTCCCACTGTATTCATAATGTCTAGGGAAATCCTTTTGTTTTTGCCTTCTGAAAGATCTCTTTGGCAAGGTATTTTGGCAAGATCATAAACAGGGCAAGGGACAAGTTGGATATTAGCACTCCAGTTTGCTTGGACGTTGGCAAGACCCTGCTGTCAGATTTTGTATTGAGGAAAAAAAAAATCTCTCACAAGTCTGAATGACAAAAAGCTTTGAGGCCTTTCATCTTAGGTTGTGCTTTTAGGCAGCATCACCTGCCAGGATTACAGAGATGTATTACAGCCGTGTTAAACCTAATTCATTACAGGGATCTTGAGCATTGGTCTCCTAAGGACTAACATCTATATAAAAATAATTTGAAAAAGTGTAGGAGAGAAACTGTTTAACAAGAGGATTTTTAAAGTTTGCTTCAAACAAAATAGATACAGAAGAAGACACAATGTACTTAAAAAAAAAAAAAACCACCCAGAAAAGTGGAAGGCAAAGTATGGATGATAAGAGGCATCATGTAGAAGATGGTCTGGTCTTTGGGAGATTTCTGAGGATATGCCAGGGACAGGCATGAGCTGTAGATTTGTGCACACCAGCAACTCATGACAGCAGGTTTAGTACTAACATTGCCTTCTTTTACATAACATATCCAACGTAAGACTGTGTATATCCATACATACTTTTTCACACCTACAAGGAGTTTCTCTAAGACAGCCATGTTGATCTTTAGATCTGATATCAGGCTTGATATTTTCTGGCCACAAATTGGCCATTTGTACTTCCTTTCTAAGTATATAATACCAATGACTATAGCAATAATAATGAAGCATTGTGGATGGAAATGCTCTTGAAGTTTCTGTAGTGAGTAAGAGACCTCAAGATAAACAACAAAGCTGTTCTATTTTCAGACCTCCTATGGAGAAAGCAACTACAGAATGCACAGGTAAACTGGGAGTGACCGTAAAACTGTTTCAGTAGGTGACTTAAAATCCAGATAATTTATGTAAGGAATTTTTTCTGACTGTTCTTCCAGGGAGTGTAGGGAGGCACAGCTCATAGCCTATGTGACAGGAAGATTTGCAGCCCGGTGGTTAATGCAGTCAGTTGTCTGCTGCCCTTCAAGGCCTGGCTGAAGTCTTTTGATGATTGGCCTCCTTTCCTCAAGCTCCCACTTCTTCAACGCACAGCAGCAGGCCAGCCTAGCTCGCAGCCAGCCAACACGCTTTCTGCTCCAGAAAGGCTTTTGGTGAGGAGGATAACCAAGGCCAAGTAGTGTGAATTATTCTTCAGTCATAGTCTACTCCCAGCTGTCCTCTTTCCTGGCAGCAAGGGAGCAGGCAGGGACTGCGATGGGCACAAGCCCAGAGGTAGTGCACATGCAGAATAGCCATTGTGTGTGTGTTTAGTAAATCCAGCTTTTCTGGATCCACCCTATTTGGCTGGATCTTTACAGCCTGCAGGCAGTGCTGCTCCTGCTGTGGTGTGGAGCTGAGCCCCACTGTGGTAGCTGACATGGCTTGATGCGTGTCTTGCCAAATGTACCATCATTTCACTGGTGACACTGAGAATAATTTCTGAACTTCACTGGTGTAGGCACTGTCTACTTAAATGTAGACTGGAGGAACAACTAGCAGATTCCTCCTTTTTGCCTGTTTATTTTAGTCTTAATAGACTTAAGTATTTCAGGACTCTGTAGTAAAATAAATGCCTGAGGGAGTCTGAAATGTTCACACATAACTAGGGCTGGCAGGAGAACAAGAATTCAGTGTCATGAAAAATTTAGCAGGCTTGGCATTCATCTTGATGAGGAACTAAACACAGTTCTTCAGAGCTTTTAATGAAAAAAAAAAAGAGGCAGAACAAGTTGCTCTGCTATTAGCTGCAGGCTCATTAGCTGGGGCAGTCACCTGGAAGGTAGAAGACCCAGACTTAATCCTCTGGCCTGAATCAAGCAAAACATTCAAGTGTCTTTTCTCTGATTGGCTGCTGTCTCTGCTGGTTTGTCACCCTTACATGGCCCCCAAATTGGGGATACCATCTGAGATGCCTCTTCAGTAGCAAGTGGGAATAAAGGTAATTCTGGGTGTCTTCTGGTGTTGCAGAGTTTGCAGTTTGTATTGGTGAGTGGTTGTGCGATGGTCCATAAGAACTGCCCAACTGTCTCTTCTTAGCCCATTGTTTTTTAGACATGTCTTGAGTTTGCTTTCATGAAAAGTAAGCAATGACATCACCAGTACTACATGGTATGATACCTTTATGTTATCCCATGTAGATGTCCCAAAGTGCCGTAAATAATTTCTACATTTATTTTAGTATGCTAGTGGTTTACATTAAATGGCACAGTTCATTAACTAGTGCTACAATCAACATGCCAACATGTTCTTGTCTTGATAATTTTTTAGAGGAATTTTAGTGGAATAAATTAATGCATTTGTAACAGAAAAGGTGTCTGAAACTTTTTAATAACTTGTGATATGAGGGAAAATAAAGACTGTCCATTAAGTAAATAAAAGATTTAAGAAAGGTAAGAGGGAAGAAGGTAGAGATCTCCTTAGTTGTAAAAGGGAAGGCCAAGACATTGGCAAGCCTTGTCCCTAGGAGGTCACAGGTGCAGGTGGCTCTGACTTGACTTCACATATGTTGTGCTGTTCTCAGAGGTTTGTTTCCTGCTGGATTCGCAGCATTCAGTTCATAGCCTTTGCAGGGGATCAGAGGCATGCAAGATAAAAATACAGTATTTTGCAAAGCAAACAGGAGAGAGAACATGCATTTCTGCCCTCAAACCGGGATCCTGGTAGGAGATGCCTGAAGTAAGAAGATAATTTGATGCACTCTGTCCAGTAACTTTACATTCAACTCACATGACAGCCCCTCCTTCAAAGGCTGTATTTTTGTTTTATTTTTATGAATAACATCAATGAAGACTATTTTGAGCTGGGGGTCGGAGGGGAAATGCTGAATGCATTTAATCCAATAGATTCCATGAAAAGAGGCTGTGATCATAAAAACATCAAAAAAGCAGTTGTGTATTATTGTTTATGATGAATTGTTTTCTGCTTTTTCTGCTAATCAGGCATTTTCATAAATGTATTTTCCTTCCAAGTGGATATGTTGTTATTCCCTTGGAGCAGCTGCAGTAACATATCGTACTGCATGTTAGGATTTTTTCTTTCAAATGGAATGATGTATGAGTCACTTATGCCTAAAACATAGTAAAACTTATTATGCTATCGTTCATACTGCATCTTCTGAAGTAAACAGATCCAAAAAGACGCTTGCAGTGAAAGTTGGATTTCTGAGAGTTTGTATAGGCTGATAAATGTTATGGGCTGATGCATCATTTTTATTCAAAAGAAATTTGTGTATGGTTCTTAATATCACTGCCTGCTCACCTCAGCACGCATAATCTTAACATCAGTGAGGCAGAGGGCTTTGTACTAAACTGCATTGATTAACAGCCTCCTCTAGTCACAGGATCTGACTTTGAAGTATCCTGTGATTTGTTATCTGCTTGTGCATGTAAAGATTCTGACCAAGAATTGACTTTGCAGGCTGTAACTGCTTCAGAAACATATAATTAATAGTAACTGCATCAGAAAACATGTAATTAATTAATATTTGGACCACTACCATATCTTCAAGATAAATAACAAATACAAACAAAACAAAAAAACCACATCTCAGATAACCGAGCAAGAGAGCTAAGACTATTCCTTTGTCTTTATCTCCTTCATGTAGAAGCCATTACATTTCAAGTGTAGGAGGCTAATTTAAGTTCTGTGTAGTAACAGCAACTACACTAGAAAACTGCACGTGTGTTAGGCATTAACATGCCAAAGAACAAAATAAATGAAATGTGGGTAAACCTCATTTCAGTTCTGTTTCTTTTTTTCTCCATGCTTATAAATTGCATTTTATAAGGTCTGATCCTTTCAGAATGAGCATCTTTTAAGTGTTCCTGTGTAATCTCTTCCTTACATAGTGCTGCATTATCAAGCATCGTATAATTAATAGTAGTTATTTTGTGTTGATATGAATACAGACCAAGTCAAGCCATTAGTTGGATTTTTCAGGAGCTGCTCTCATAATTGGTTGCATTACACCTTTTCATAAAAAAGGCATTGTGTGAATACAAATGTAATCTTGGCCAAGAACCTGTTAAAAAGGGTCTTTTTCAGAGAGGAAAAGAACCTAGTCAAGTAAGAAATTCGTTCATGTCTTTTCTTATCAGTAAGTACTTGGGTAGATCTTTTGGCAGTAGAGATTCATGAAGGTTGGTGGGAAGGCGTGGATAGTCTTGGAAAGCATGTGCCATAATGTACATGGGGAATTTTAGTTTTACAGGCCAGGGCTTCCAGACCAGTTGTTCTAAATGCTTTCTGTGTAATAACTGGTTTTTATCTGTCAGCTTTTACTGGTACTGAGGGGGGCATCTTGAAAGTAGAATATGTCAACATTAATAATTTTTCGGGAACTCAGAGACTTGTACATCTTCTACTGGCAATCCTACTGTTAGCTGAAGAGCAGTTGTTTCAGAGTTTGCAAAGCACTCAGACAGCAATTTCCTTTCATCCCTTTTCAAAGAGATGGATAACCTCTGCCTGCTGGCAGATATGGGTGGCCCAGCTGGTAAGTCCCTTGTCCCTGGACCAAGGCCCAAGGATTCTGGAAGCAGCTTGGTAAAGAGGGTTTGTTACCCTTGGCTCCACTCAGGCATAAACAAGTATTTTCTCTATTTTGGAATTTTCCCCCAATCTTTTGGTCTTCTTCTATTTTCTTTGAGATAAAACCTCTTCACAGTAACTAGTGTGGTTTACTTTACTTTGGTTTTTACTATTCTGAAGTGGTCAAGTTGGCAAGGAAATAAAGATTATGATATTACTGCTGGATTTTGTAGCTAATATTTCATGAAACTTTATTAGAACACCCTTTTGTTCATTAGCTCATAACTTTATGAAAAGCACTCTTAGACTGAAATTTTCTGTGTTTAGTCTGAGGCCAAAGGTATTTTTTCACCTCCATTCAGCATTTTCTGACCTACCTAAGCTAATGTGAGGGGTTTGTATGTTTGTTTAAGAACTGCTAAGTTTGTATTTTTTTGAACTTGAATGAATAACTAAACCTATTTGAAGATTATGGTTTTAAATTGTACATATTGCTAGAGCACTTATCCAGTCCTGATAAGTGCAAACACAGATAAAATGTTAAAAGATGAAAAGCTATCTAATAAAGGATTTATATAACTAGTCAAATATATTCTATTTTAGATAGCAATAATTTCTTACAGTGGAAGAGTGACTAAAAATATGCAACTTTATAGTGCTTCACAAGATTTTCTCATCAGATAATACATTATTGCTTATATATTCAGGCAAAAATAAGGGACTTTGTGGAGTTTTTGTTTAATGCTGAATTTCCAGAGACACCTTAATACAGAGTCCAGCTTTCTCTCAGTTCTCAGTACCATATAGACTTTATTGTTCTCAGTTTTCTAAATAATTCTTCAATGAGGCTTTGTCAAAAATCTGGCCCCAAAATGCCACCTCTGGCCCATTTCAACACTGCTGCCTTAGTAGCTTTGGTAGCGAGCTGACTTCAGTGATCATGCAGTGGGTTTTCATTTAAGCTTTCCAGCTTCTTGCCGGTGGTGGTCTATTTGTTTCTAAAGTAGAAACATTTTCTCCACATGGGCAAAACTGATAAGTTCTCTTCCAGCAGAGAAATAAATTACATACTAGATGTAATGAGACATCAATGTCCAGTAAATGTCCCATTGCTTGTGAGAGTGGTACTGTGTGAGACAACAGTCAATAATTTTCTGGTAATTCTCTAATTCCTCCTGTCCCCAAAATTCCTTTGTTAAGGGGTTACATTTAATGTAGCAAAAAAAAAGCTCTAACAAGAAATAGAACTTGAAAGTGCTGCAGGAAGGGAAGGTCTTTTGATAATGAAGCAAGAAGGAACTAACAAAAATACCTACTTCAGTGGTGTTACCTTCAGGCCCTTCAAGGCTTCACTGCTGGTTAGGTAAGTTTGATGTTTCATTGGCAGCATTGCTTTCTCCTTTCTCATTGCTAAATGTGCACGTTTGTAGGCATGGTGTGATTCTTTAGTGTTATGGCCAATTTTATTGGCTTGCCTCAGTTTATTGGGAGAAGGCAGGGAGCAGCAGCGTGATGTTTTAGTGCACATGGAAGGCTCTGGCAGTAGTGCTGCTCATTCTGATGCTCAACATTGTGCTGGGAGGCACACAGAGCTCATGGGGGAGCATGTGCCACTGTCTGGGGCAGGGTGCAATCAGAAGCTGGTGAAGGTGGCAACAGTCATTGTATCCTTCCTTCTCCTCCTCTTTTTTTTTGCAATGCCACATCTCTGGTCTTCTGAAAAAGCTATGATCCAAAAAATGAAGCTCACAGGAATATAAATAACCACACTAAAAGAACGAATTGGTTAGAGCATGCTGCTAATAACACCAAGGTCATGGGTTTGATCCCCATATGGACTATTTACTTGAGATGGGCTTGGTGATCCTTGTGGGTTCCTTCCAAATCAGAATATTCTGTGATTCTTGTGAATAACAAAAAAAAGGATTATTTTTGTAAGTGAAGTTTATAGAACTCTTTTACAGCAGTTTGTTGCTCTTTGTTCACGTCTATCAAAATCTCTTTAAATTGCTACATTTCCTTCTGAGAAAACGAGTCATATTCTGTGGTCTGCCAGCATAAGCAATTTGATGTCATTAAGAGGTTCTCTGGGTGTTTTTTTTCAAAGATGTTGTTCCCTTTATGGCAGACTGCAAGGCAGTGGCCACACTGGCAGCAAAAGTAGGCAGAACTAGTATCCCTGGTATCCCCCAGGCAAAAGTAGGCAAAACTGGTATCCCCCATTGCTTAGACTGCTTTTCTCATATAGGACCCAGTAGAATTAAGAAAACCAAATGTAGTTAACTAGTATTTGATTTCAGTCCTCTTTAAACTGTTTCTTACAGGGGTGGGAGGAATGAGGGTGGGAACTTACCTGATTCTAAAAACTGAATGATTTGTGAATCATTCTCAGAAGGTTTTTTTCCTCATTAAGAAGCCTCTCTCCCACTCCTTTCCAAAAAAACCTTCACATTGTCTTGTGTTCTTCAAGATGCATTTCCTGTCCTATTCCAAAAAGACATTTTCTGCACCCCCCCCCCTCCCCCCCCCCGCCAATTTAGCCCAAAGCAACTGTGAAAATACAAAGTGCATTGACTACCACTGAGTCATGTTGGAAGAATGATAAACCAGATGTGACATGGCTCAATCCATTTCACCTCTAATAATAATAAGTCATGGATAGGAAGAACAAAGAAGCATTTCTTCAAAGGTTACTCTTATAGGTGATTACTCTTTATGAATTGCCATCTGAAAGAGTATCAGCATCCAGAAAAATTACAGTCTTTTACAAAGGTCAGGATTGAGAGTGGAAACTTGGTAAACACTTCAGCATCATTGCCAAGTGAATATGAGACAGACTCAAGAGTGGCTATCCTTCCTACATCGATTATAGTATCTGCCAGCTGCTCCATTTTTGATGCTTGTTTCCATTTCTGGAAATGCAGGAAAAAGAAAAAACCCTGGTGGGTTTTTTTCCTGGTTGTAGCTTGTGTCTGTGGCGTGTTTATAGTTTGGGTTTTTTGAACATGAAAATCCTGGCAGATTTTTGACAAGGGCTGGTTTCTTTCTTACAGCACTGTGTAATGCTTAGTTTGTTTTGCGTGTGAATCGATGAGTAGCGAGTAGAGAGAATGACTGGCTGCACATTCCCACTACCCAAGAGATCTCTCCTGCCCCTTCCCTGCCCCCATGTAGTGGTCAGTGAAGCAGCAGGCCCAGGCAGATGAGCACAGCCATGTAGGGCTCTGACTGAGGCAGAAGTGATTGGCCATGCACGGGTGCCTTTTGCATTGCACAGGCGCACAGCTGTGCGTGTGTGCCTGCATGTAGAGCAACCATGCACCTCTGCCTCTTGGCTGTGCTTGAGCAGGCACCAACTGCTGTGGTAGCAAAGGGCCAGGTCTGTGACCAAGTTACACAGCAGCCAGATGGGGACCCCGGGAGCTTCCCTGCATGCACAGTCCACGTGCTACATGCTCTTGGAGACCTTCTGGTTCTGATGCTCCAGCTACTGCGTGCTGGCTGCCAGGGCCTGCAAGCTGGTTGCAAGTGGTACTTGGCTGGGCCAAAACTGCGAGTGTGCGACTTGTACAGCTGGGTCGGTGCTTGAGCTGCTGTCTCCTTGTCCTGGCTGTGCTGTATGAGACTCCCATCACAAGGCAGAGGAGTCTGAATCCCAGCAGATGCTCTAAATGGAGAGGTGACATTTTCATGTGAGAACTTCTACGTCTCAAGTGAAGATAGGAGTTAATCGGAATATTTTGCAATCTGGTGTTGATTTAAGCTTGCTTCTGTCCAAAACTGCTCCCCCACCCCCCCAAAAAAGAGGAATGTTTTTCTAAAAATACAGAGACCTATCACATAAAATGATTTTCTGAGTAGAATGAAGATCTTCGCTCTTCTGGGAATAGCTCTATGTTCCCTTCCAGTATTTTGCATGCCTACTTTTAATTAATATTGGGGGAAATAAACTGGAAGATTCAGTTGAGCTGAGCAGAATAGCTCCTAAAAAATAAACCCTGGATACTAGAGATGCTTCAGGTTTTAGTTCAGGTTGTGAGCTTTCTGTCTGGGTGAGTGGACCTTTGCTCTGCACCTGGCTCTGAATTTATAAGGGTGATCCTTTTTGAAAATAATAATAGTAATTTTTTTTTTTCTGTAGTAAGAAGAAAGAGCTATGCATTTTGGTTAGGATACTCTGTCAGTTAAGGCTGAGATTCTGCAATTTCTTTACAGACAAAACTCCCATTTAAAGCAAAAATGAGTACTGCCTGAACTCAGGATTGAAGACAGAGCTGTTGTGGTCATGCAGTCTGACCCCTGTAAGAACAGGGCACTCCTTTTCATTTAACAATCTGCTGAGCAGCAGCTGTTAACTTTTTGAAACAACCAAAATGCTTCAAAACATAAAGTGTTTGCTTCAGAAATGCGTGTCAGTTCTAAGGCATAACCATTTTTCTAAGAAATCTTTCTCTTTTTTAGAAGATAATTGCCAGTTTTATGTTACAGAGTCTGGTTTTTATACTATACTTCCAAGAGGAAAAAAAGAACCAAATTACAATATTTCAGGCCAGTATTTGTCTTGCTTACTAATGGATTAATTTTGTTTTTCAAATCAATGTCTTTTGATTATGGTCTTGCAAAGTTTTAGCTTTCGCAGTCTATAGAAGTAGTTGCAACTTTGTGAGTTAGAATACATGTCAACATAATACATCTGTTTTGTTTAGAAGTGCTAACTTTTCAAGGAAATACAGGAAAAATAGATGTCATTTGTGTTTAAAGTTTGCATCTGAAATGAAGGCACAGTTCGTCAGCACTTAGAAGGATTTGTAACTTTGAAAGTACACCTCCCAGTTCATGGGTAAAAGGGTCTTTATCCATTATGCTTACAAATAAAGCAAAACACAAATAAATTGAAAATCCACAGTAGATCACAAGCATCATTCCTATGCATTTGAAAGCATTTATTTTTAAGATTTCTTGGCATGGAGTTTCTTCTCACTGCAGTGTTTTTCACTGTAGATGGATTTATACAGTCTTATTTATATATGTGTATATATTTGGAAGATTGTCTATGCACGTATTTCCTTGGGGAGGTCTTCGCAGTAGCTACAGTGGTCGACTGGTATAAATAGATAAAGAGAACTGTGTTGGTTATAAATAATTTTTCTTTGTGTGCTATACAGCAGCACTTTTTGGTAGTTCCATTTGCATGTAAAGTATTAATTAAGAGATAACTGTCACTGCAGGTTGGCTGCAGAAGGCTGCAAGATCCAGCAGAGAGATAAATGCCAGTGCCAAGTCATACAGGTTGGAGAGCATACAGGAAGTGCATAATGAAAAATTACTTTTAAATTAAAACTCACTTATTATTAACTTACTGTTTTATGTGCAAAGATGAAAAGGTCCAAAATGCAGTTGTTAAGGGTTGTACATACCAGGTGCAGGGGTTTGGGGGTTTTAGGAGCTTTTTTGGGTCAATCTACATGTGGTACACTAGAAATTGAAATTTTGGGATGCAATCAGTAAACTTGTTAGGAGGGTATAGGTGCCCTTTTTAACAAGAGTGTGTACAGCTTTCAGCGCACTGGGAAGTCTTAGAACAGATTGCAAAGTCTCATCTCAGCTTGATTCAGAAGACTTGTAAGTGTCCTTCATGTTTGAAAGTGTTTTGGTTTCTAATTAATTTAGCCAGAAGACATGTTATTTCTGACCTTCAAAAACCATTGCCTGTCTCATCCAAGTTTTAAACTTAAACTGTTTTATTTAAAAAAAAAACAAAAACCAACCAAACAAAAAAAAAACAGCAACCTGCCTTGTGCTATTGTGAGCAGCAAAGTACAAAATAGAGATATATAGCTATTCTTGGTGATCCATTATATAACACTGTATAACATGTTTATCCACAGTATGGGGTCTGGGTTTGGGTTTGTATGACATAGTAGTGCCATCTAATATAACATGAACTCTTCATTTCCATGCACTCACCAGCAAAAATCCCATTAATTTCAGTAAAGAGATATCTACCTTGCAAATTGTAATTTAATACCATTTTCTTACTGACATTGAAGTCAGTAAGAATCTTTTTACCACTTCAAAATAAGACTCTCCTTCTGTGTGCTTGAGCTATAGATAGAGGAATTTTTTTTCTTAGTCTCAGTGACAAGGGCTGCCAACACTGTGAATGGAAAAATGCACTGTTCTGCCATAGCTGAACTGCCTAAACAGAGCTGTCTACTGTTGTATTGCTTTAAGCAGCCATCAGAAGTTGTATGTAAGTTGGGTATAGAATTTATGCAACCTGATTGAGATGAAAATAATGGCCCTTCAAATTTTTTTAGTGAAATTACTTTTTCAAAGTACGTAACTTTGAATGCATCTTATGGAAGTAAGTTGATAATGCCATGTTTTTAGGGACAATCTAGATATATGATCAACAGTTTAGCATTGAAGAAATTCATGAAGCAATGAAAACTACACATTTTTAAGATCATATTTCAGCTCAGGAAAGTTTTCGTTGCTTCATGAATTATAGTCAGAAAAATCTGATTTACAATAAGAATAGAAAATAAACAAGTTTTTTTTCTTTCTTCTTAATGTCATTGCCAGCAAAATCTCTCTGCTTTAAGAGTTTGAATCTGGTGGGAAGATTTCATAAATGCATTTGTTTTAGGGCTCCTCAGAGATTCTGGGTCATCCATTTCAGCCCACCCACCCTGCAACAGCAGGAGGTCATTACTACTGCTTCTCTCCCATCCTACTTTTCTCATAAATGCCATATTCCAAAAGTGTCTAGCACTGTTTTCTCTAAAATACATCTAGTGGAGATGTAGTTCATCCAGGCACTCAGTGGTGTTGATGAAGCAAAGTGTTTCTCTACCAATTGATGACCTACAGGGGATGAAAGCTGAGCAGTTGTTGGGCTCATTCTTTGTAATACCATGTAAATAAGCTGAAATGCTGAAAATGGATTTTTTTGTTTGTTTGTTTGTTTTTTGTTTGTTTTGTTTAATGGGAAGGCCGCTTGTACATAACTGTAAACTGGGGGTTGTGGCCAGGTGGAAGTGCCTGAGGCTCTGGGGTTGAAGGCACAGCTCTGCCCTGCTCTTCCCCCAGTCCTTCCCAAACTCTGCAGCAGCCCCACTCTCCTTCCATGCTCTGATACCTGTGGTGTTGGGCAGCACCAACTGACAGAGGCTCAGCTTTAGACTTAGTTAAGCCTTAATATACTTAATATAAAAATTCCTATACATTACTACCAGTCCATTGTTGCAGTCTTCCCCCTTGTTTGTTTGCTATCTCTTTGTGGGTTGCACTTACCATACTTGTCCCTTTGAGCTTTTTGATATGTGGAATCAGTTCTGCTTCCAACTTTTAATTTGTGCCATGTTTTAGATCTGTGCTGATCGTGGCAGAGAACACTGCAATTTTTTTGAAACATAATTACCTTGTACATAAGTATTTAATGTATCCATTATTAGCTCAGGTGTATTTCTTTTTTAATGTTCTTCTTACAACCTATTTTCTTTGTGGTTTTCTTTCATTAGGGACTCATATCCTTAGCAAATGTATGCGTCTCTTCACATATTGCTATATTGAATCTGTTCTTGCTGGAGTCTGCCTATATTTTGCATTTTCATGTAAGATAATTCTTTTGAAGTACATAAAGATCATTTAAAGTCATATCTTTTCAATTATGAATATGCCGATAAATTAAAGTGTGTTTTTCCTCATAACTGACCTAAAATATGAGATTTAAATACTCTTAAGTCCAGTATATTTGCCTGTGAAAAATATCTTACTGTTGAATCAAGTTCACATATTAAAAACAAGAACTTTTGCTTTTTTAAAATATGGGCAAGAAAGTCAAACCAGAACAGCCAAATGTTTTGCTGGGTGGATACCAAAAGAAGTAGAATGGGGAGAAAATCAGAAGTTGTATTTTTGTGGATTTTCTTGGAATGGAATATTCTTAGTGTTGCATGCTTCTAAGCTGTATGGAAAAAGGGTTTTAATCAATCTAATTGGCTTTTGTCATACGTAATGATTGTTATGATTTATAAATGAGTTTGTTAAGACTTCAAGAGGGGATTTGCCAAATATTTTTAAATGCCTTTCATTCCATGTTAAAAAAGAACTGGAAAGGAATATGCACATCATTTACGATTCCTCTAGAAAGTGTGTTAAGTATTTTTTTTAATGTGTAGCTTATTCTATAAATGGGAGTATAGATAGCTATCTCTCTTTTCACTTGGAATCAAAGAGGAGCTCACTGCAAAAATCTGCCAGTTCTGGATGAAGTTGTACAGAAATAGGTGTCCCAGCTGGTTGGTCTAGGGTTCTTGTGAAAAACTGGCTCATATTATAGCTGGCTCCCTTTTCTCTGCAGACCATGTAACTTTGTTACAAGAAAGCAACAAAAGGAGGGCTGAGGAGAATAGCCGTCCTTTATTGGGTGAAGGGGCAAAATACAGTGATGAAGGATGAGGAAGAATCTGAGGTAACTTAATGCCTTCTTTGCCTCAGTCTTTAATAGTAAGTTCTTTTCCAACCTAAATGATTCTATGATTGGAAGACCTACCTGCTAGAATTAGGTTTATTTATAAAAAGTTGCATAACTTCCTGGTGGTGTTACAGCCCTAATCAACTGATTTTTGTAGTAGCAGAGATCTGTCCCTGCTGAGTGTAGTGGTGGGAGCTTTGCTAATACCCTCGCACTTCCATCCCACACCTGACAAACAGTGTTTTCTGAACTGAGAAATTCAGTAAACCAGGGCACCCATGTGGTGCATGTTCTGGATGGCTGCTCATCAGTGCAGTGCAGTGTCAGCTAGCCATGTAGCACCATTAATAGATTTGAATAAATGAGGGAATTTACAAAACTATTAAGGAACCTTAGACATGACACATTTTCAGGCAGCGTGATATTTTGCATGATTATGAATTGTGCAATCAAGGCTCTGTTATGCCTGAAAGTTAATGAGTGTAAATTGAGAAGGAGAAAGAAAGCATATTGAGAAGTGTTTTATATATATAAGTCCAGAGATACTACTAAGGTGTTGACTTGCTTCAGACAGTACATATATGTCTGGACCATATTACTGTAGCTCTCCTCTAGAAGAGTCCAAAGCAAGTAAAGGAGATTTTTTCCAACACTTTAAAAAATATTACAAAAACCCTTCCTTTTTTTTTTTGTTGGAACTATTCAAAAAATGAAATATAACGACTACCTAAATCAGTTTAAGTATATCATAAATAATGCATTAAATATTCCATCAAGAAGTAACCACAAATTCAGGCTACTGAAGCAAGCAACGTGAAAAATCAAGGTGTAGCAAGAAAACCTGTTGGCATTTTATCTTGAACTACAAAATGTGCCTGCTCCCTACTTCTAAATTCACAAGTTGAGCCCTGTAAAATGTCATTCCCCCATACTTTTTATTTCCCTGATTATAAACCTTGGGTTTTACATGGGAGTTACTTGACTAATAGTAAGTGCTCACTTTCCTTCCAGGACCAAGCCTGCATCTTAAATTACAATAATGTATGTTGTGCTGTTCACTACAAGAAGGGGTAAATGATATGTGGAAGTATTAAGTAAACAGTTTGTGGTGAGGCTGTCATAGGTTTCTTCCCAGGGAAGCCAATTGGTAAGGATGTAGCAATATGTTTTAGAGATATTTAAGATACTATATGATGGTATAAACTGAATGTGGAAGAAAAAAAATAATAATTAGCATGATTCTAGCAGTGTACAAGGGAGGTGGAGGGAAGGTAATTCAAGCTACTGGTGCCAGTATGATTTATTAACATTGAGAAGCACAGCACCTCTGCAGCATAGCTATACTACTAAGTACCATAAAACCAAATCATTATATGATGAAAAAAAGCCCCTTTTCCTCTAATTTAAATTTAGATTTATAGTTATGAATTATAACCATGCAGATTAATCTAATTTTGGTTTTAATATAAATTATGTAATAAAGCTTCTTCCTATTCTTGCACATTTCCCACCTACAGGCAACAACACTTTATTCAGAAGTGGTCCAGCCGTCTTACTCTGAGTAAGATCTGTGCTCACTAAAGACTATAAAGAACCTATATATTCATAGGGTGGATTAGGTAACTCTTCTTCTGTTTCATTCTGGCCTAATTATTGTTTCATTGAAGGACTAAATGCATTCTTATGATATCCTATGGCTTTATTTAAATGTCTTCCTCCATGATGACTTTAAGAAACTTTCAAGATGCAGGAATGGGATGTAGTCATTGCGTATGCATGTTTTAAAACAACTTGTGCAGATGGACACAAGTTTGACAGGTGAAACATTTTGATAGGTTTTAAATAGCATATGTGTCTGAGAAACACTGCTGAAAACTAAAAGTTCTGTCAGAGTAACTCCTGTGGTAGAAATTTACAGCGGTGAGTTTCCCTGTATGTGTGAGCTTGGAAAACTGGTCCTGTTTCTCTGTCTCTGTGCCTGCTTATTTGTATTACTTTCTCTCACTAGTAGATTTTAGACAGGAGTGTCCTACTGAAAGAAGCAATCCTGTATGATAAACAGGATTGAAATACCAAGTCATGGCATTGTGTTATGGTTTCTAAAGCACTTAAACCAGTTTATTTCAGGCAATTGTCATATTTTCTTTGTCCATCTTTTTTTTTCTTGTTTGAAGTAGAATATTCACCTTTTGGTGATACAAGAAATAAACTATTTGTTTTTCATATGATATCTTGACCCATATTTTAAATGCTTTTTATTTTTTTATAGGTCCTTCCATGCCATCCTCCTCATCTAGTCCATCAGTTACTGAACATTTACACTCCCCTCCTCCATCACCCAATCTCCATGACAACCAGAGGTGGTTATTAAGTAATAATGCCAGCCAGCCAGTTCAGGACTCTGATACAGATGAGGACTATACTGCCGGCTCATATCTAGTACAGACCAGTGATAATCCAGTATCTGTCCCAGGTCATGGTAAGAAGAGGACATTTTGTCCATGGTTTAAATACCCTTTTATTTTCCATATTCTTAAGAAATTGTTTAATAAAACTTAAATATATCAGAATGACTCTGTATTTTAAACTGATTTTTCCTTAAATGCCGCAAATTGTTTCTATTTTACTGTAAGATAAGCAAGAGTAGAAAATAACTTCTAATATAGAAAAGCTCATTTAAGTCATTTAACAGGCAATGCTGATGTGAAGCAGTAGCTATTAATGATTTATTATGCAGTGTAGGTTTTGGCAAGTGATTAACCTTCAGTTATACTTTTTAAAGGGTAGGCTGAAGTTGGTTAAACTGTCATGATATTTAGCTTCAGAATAATGTAAAAGTTGTCTTTTACTACCTCATCAAGTTCAGCAGCTTACAGCACCTCCTTTCAGTTCTTCAGGGAAGGAGAGCAGGATGATTTTTTACTGGATAGGGCACTTGAGACTGAGGAAAAAAGCTCTAAAGAGAGCTGAGAGATGACAGAAGGCAGTAGTGGTTTCTGAGATGTATGTTTCCATATTTGTCTTCCTTTCAACTAGTATCAGTAAGCAAAAGGAGTGACATACTTTAAACACTAGTGCCTGCTTAAACATCATGCCCAAAGAAACCGCTTTTTTTCTTCTTTTTTTTCTTTTTTCTTCTTTTTTTCTTTTTTCTTCTTTTTTTCTTTTTACTTCTTTTTTTCTTTTTACTTCTTTTTTTTCTTTTTACTTCTTTTTTTTCTTTTTTCTTCTTTTTTCTTTTTACTTCTTTTTTTCTTTTTACTTCTTTTTTTCTTTTTACTTCTTTTTTTTCTTTTTACTTCTTTTTTTTCTTTTTTCTTCTTTTTTCTTTTTACTTCTTTTTTTCTTTTTACTTCTTTTTTTCTTTTTTCTTTTTTCTTTTTTCTTTTTTTTCTTTTTTCTTTTTTCTTTTTTCTTTTTTCTTTTTTCTTTTTTCTTTTTTCTTTTTTCTTTTTTCTTTTTACTTTTTTCTTTTTTTTTCTTTTGATGTGAGAAAATATATTAGCCTCAGGTTTCCATTTTTGTTGCATGACTGAACAAAAATTCTTGGTGTAGGCAGACTGGAAGAATAATTTTTTTAATTCACAGCCCTTCTCAGGTAGATCAGCAAAGGTTGGAACAAACCACTTCATATTCTAAGAACCATTTCTGTCTTTTGATTGTTAAAATCTCACCTACAGATGAACCACTAGAGGGAGTATGGAGAAATATCTTTCTGCAGATTGCACATCAACTGGTTGGACAGAATTATTTTGCCAAGCATAACACTAAATTTGAGCTTCTCTTCTTAGCTTTGAGTGGAATTTTGGTGTTGTGTCTAAAAGGCCAGTCTGCTAAGAGCACTCGTGTAGGTGAATTTGACACATTTGGATTAAGATCTTTAAAATTAATGATAACTTAATTTTTGCATGTTCAACTTGCTCAGTATTTAATCTGTGAAGAACTCAAAAAAATGGTCATGCATTGTCATAATCAGGGTATGCTATCTTTCTTTTATGTCTAGGAATTTGAAATCTGTTAGAAAATATATGCATTATCCAAAAGGTAGCCTGATATAGTTCAATAAGTCAATATATTTAGATTACTATATCCTCCAACCCTTCGTTTATTAATGAGAAACGCAAAAGCAAGACATAACTGCTAAAAATTTTGAGTAGCTGGGATGATCTGCTTGCATGTCTTAGGAAGGTAGTAAGTGTTCATCCTTCCTCTAGATTTTAGTCATTTTGCTGCTTCTGAAATTTTGAACAGTTGCTTGCCAGTGAGCTTACCAACCTTCAGGAATGTTCCTCAACCTGTTTCATCCCAGACAAGCTAAATTAATTTCATCTGATCCTGTGTCAAGTCAAGTCTCGGCCTTTCAGCAGAACAACGTCAGAGGGGTTTTGATGACAAGTAGGACAGGAGTTAGCACCATGGTATATGTTGAGACAGTTATTCTTTATAAGGCTTTTGCTAAGCAGGAGGAAAACCCAGCATATTCTGCAAGTATGTGTTCGTTTTCCTTTTCCTTTTCTCTTCCCACTGTTCTCCCCTGTATCCTCTACCTGCAGAGGTCTGATATTCACCCCTTCAGTGTATACGTGTAGAAGAACTGTTTGCAGTTCCTGCTGTCAAATGATCTTTCTCTCCACAAGATTAAACTTGTTCTTAGAAGTGCTTCAACTTGCTAACCACGTATACTGTATATATAGTGATTGTTGGTTTTCTGCTGGGTAAGGAGAAGATCACAGGTGTTCAGGTAGTGAACTTCCATTTCCACAGTCAGCTGCAGGATGAGGGTTTGGGTTACTGGAAGAGGGATTCCTTTCACTCAGCACATAAATGAATATTGCTTGGATTATCTACCTGATTTGCTTATGGTTGGTTTCTCATAACATATGCTGATGGCCTAGTGGTGTGGAAAAAGTATGTTCTTTGTAAAACAGGGAAAAGCAGAATTTAGTAAGTTAGCTACAACTTTCTTCTACTTGATGATATGTGTGGTTGTGTAGCATTGCATTGTAGTATGTGGATCTCTCCAATTCTATCCTATCAAGTCAATATCATTTAAGTGTGTCCTTTATTTGATTATTGCATTTTCTTCAGCTAAAATGATAAGTAATGCAGCATGTGTAGCACTTTCACATAAAGTAGGGATTTTTTTTTACCAGTTGTCTTTTCTTTTGCATCTTCATGTAAGCTTTCAGTGCTGTCTAATCTTAATGGGTTCAAAGTATGTCTAGTGCTATATTCCAGATGACTTTGTCCAGTGTTTATGTTGGCAGAGGGTGGGGAATCACTGCTGAAGTATTTAGGGATAAAAAAGGTGCTGACTGAAAACATATTATTGAACTGCTTTCAGTTATATTGACTTTATTTGAATAGCAAGTTGAATTAACATCTTCTTAGTCTATTCAAACATCTGATTGTTTTCCTTTAGAATGAATTCATTTGGTCAATGTATTTTATTTGATCAGCTCACTCAAAATTTAAAGGATCTGAATATGTATGTAGAATTATATTAAACTATGATGCTGGGTTTGATTAGCTTGTTTCGTTAACCAATGGGAATTAACTTCCTTTTCTGGAATTAGCTAAAAGAGCAAAGAGAATTAATAAAATGAGTTATCAGATGCTTACCACGAGAAGCTAAGGTCTACATGGAGGTATTACTAGTAGCTTTAAAAATTCAGGTCAAGTGAGGACTGTTGTGGACAGTTTAATAGGAATCATTTAATTTCTCTAAGAACAGTGTGTTAGTAAGACATGAAATTCAGGAGGAGATAAATTTTAGGACCATCAGTTATAACTCTTCTTTTACATAGCATCTTTGATTAATTCTACTTGTTCCTCTTCTTCAGGATGCAGCTCAGTATATGAACTGTTCCAGCAGTCAGTCTGTTTGCCTACTACTATCAGAACAATTTATTTACTACATTTATTGGTTTTAGAAAGAGCAGCAGAATGGTTTATAATGAACAGGGACATCTGAATACATATGCAGGGAAATGAAACAGTTGTTAAAGTGAGATGGAGAGTAAACTAGGAGCTGGGAGGAAAGGATTCTTGAATGTGATTGAGTTGGAGGATTTCCTTATGTCGCTAAGTCTGCATATAAACAATAGAAGTCATGTAGTATCTGTATTTAAGCATCTTGGTAAGTTTCTTAGTCTTTTTCTGTGAAAAGTTATAGATTAGTCAGAATTTGGAGGAGAATTTATTGAAATTAGTAGCAGCTTATCTTTTAACACAGAATTTAATATAGTGAGAAATAAAGTGCTAAATTCTTAGTTTAAGCAGAGAGTATGAAGACAAGGTATAGTTAATATTTAATGCTTACTACTGGCAATGAAAATGAAGAGTCTGAGTTAGAAACTCAGATTTGAAAACTTCTACCCCTAAATTGGAAATATTATGGGAGAACCAAAAAATGCAAAATAGAGAAGGATGTATTTCACAGCAGCGTTTGTATAGTGCATTTGAACATCAAGGTTCTCATGTGTCTTAATAACAGTTTGTGATGATAGTTTATGTAATGGGAAGATCTGAAAAAAATTCAACATGATATAAACTGCTTTTCCGTTGTCCTTGGTCAAGGATCTGCCAGGTAATGCAGAATAAACAAGATTTTGCTCCAGCCACATGGGAATTGCAGATTGATGGGCTTTTCAGTTCAAAATGGCTAAGCCTTCCTACAAATTTGGAAATCTAGAGCACAATTCTGAATTTAAACTTGTGAAAGAGAAAAAAATAATGTAATAAAGCTGGTTGAACAAAAAGGTATTTGAACTCTCTGCATTTGGAGGTCTCATTGTAGGACATCTCACTCTACAGACACCAAATGTGCTGTGGCATAATTCTCATATAAATTGAGGACTTTAGTTCATTATGACTCATTAGAACTTGATGGGAGAGCTTATACAAAAGAATCTGTCATACAGAAATTATTGTTTTTAGTATCCCACAATGTCAAGAAGCCAAGGTCAGAACCTTTTGCTTTTGTACAAGTACTTGAGGCAGTAGGTGCCCAATACTCAAGGCTGGCTCTAGTAAAGACCAGATATAACACATGTACAGAGCATAGGTGTGAACTTTATTAGGTGTTTGTTAGGGGTTTTTTGCTCTTCAGATTTTCACTCCATCTCTCATGTTTTCTGCATAGATACCACAGTTCATGTATAACCAGCATAACTAAACAATCTGCCTCACTTCTGCCTTTTTCTTTCCACCAAGAGCAAAATGAAATGGAAGTGTGATTGGAAGTACACACAGGGATGTGTGCTATGAGTTAGTGGATTATCCTAGTGACTTTTAAGGCATCTTTTCTTCCCTTGCAGTTCCTGTTTGGGTGGGAAGAGTAAAATGGGATTTCCCCCTTCATACCCAACTGGCTTGTGAGAAGGTTGGAAATAACCTGTGAATATTGAAAAGGCCCATGGAAAATTAAGTCCTAGCCAATGTGGAAGTACCTTGTGTGGCTTTCTGGTAGTCCTGCTTTAGTGCCTACTAAACACTTCCCAGTCCTTATTCCATCTCTGCTTTGCCACAGTTATTCCACAAAGGAAACTGCATGTGCTGGTGAACTAGAACTTGGCAGCCAGGCTATCACCTGCCATGTAATTTCACAGGAGTTCTTTTGATTTCACAGAATATTCTTAGTTGGAAGAGACCCACAAGGATCATCGAGCCCAACTTTTAAGTGAATGGCCCACATAGGGATTGAACCCACAACCTTGGTGTTATTAGCACCATGCTCTAATAAACTGCATTTTAGTAGTTCAGATTATTGGGGAACAAAAGGAGAAGGGAAGGGGGGTATGGTGGTGTTCTAGAACACAAGGAAACAAGCATGAGGTCGTGAGATTAAATGCTTAAAAGCTCTTTAGGTTTTTTCAGTGAAGTATATATATTTACTTCTTTTCCTTTTCATCATTCTCAGAACTGTCAGTCATCTGGAATCTCTGAGGGTATTCACGTGCCTTATGTTCATTGTTGTCTTACACATTGTTTAATGAGATTTTTAGCTCTTATAATTCATGATAAATTAAATTTTGTCATTGTTGTATCAATACAGACAAATTATCCTCAGGTCTGACACTGGCCCTAAGACATATTACTTGAAAAATTAACTCAGACCTGTTTGGTTTGAAATCCTCTGTGATAATAAATTAGGATTAAGAGTTCAAACTAGGAGAAGTCATAGTGAAGAACATCATGGGACTATCCTATAATCTTGGTTTTATTTAACGTCCTTGTTAGTTATATGGATGAAGGAGTAAAAATGGCACTAAAAATTTCCCAGTGTTACTAAATAGCAAGTGTTCTGAGTGCCAACTAGAGACAAAATGTTAATAGAAGAGGGCAAGGAAAGATCATTAATTATATTTCTGTATAGCCAGAAACTAATAAAATGAAATTAGAACTGAAAAATATAAGCTGGTCTGAAGTGCAGTGGATTCAGGAAAAATCTAAGAAGAAATGGTCATAGAGAGTTCTAATTAGGCATTAATCTGCAACATGGTCTGACTCACGAGTACAGTTTGAGCTGGGTATACAAATATATCATCAAAGAGGGATTCCTAGACATAGCATCAATGGAATATAAGTTTGGAATTTAGGCATCTTTCTTCTTCAAAGTTCCTGTCAAATTTTCTTACTGCTCTTTATTTTACTGTTCAGATATATGTGTATGAAAACAATTATGAGGTTAGAGGTATTACTATATGGGAATAGGTAAGCGATTAAACTTTGGCTCAATACGTGGCCTAAGCAGTAATTAATTGCTGGCAAAGAGAAGCTAATAACCAAAGATAGAATGGAACATGTTGCATGCGGTGTGGGGATACAATTAAAAGTAACAGGATGAAAATAAGGAAAGGAAAGGAAAGATTAGGCACATAGTTAGGAAAAACTGTTTAACAGTGAACTACTCTAAGATATCAAAGTCTGTCCCAAGGAAGTGACAGAAGCTCTGTCACTTTGTAACATGAAATTAAAACAAATAAAAATGTAACTCGTACTGCTGAGAACAAACCTACATTCAGTTAGGAGAAGGTGGACTGAGATAACCTCCTGGAGCTTTTCTAGTGATACTTGTGTGCATTTCAAATCAGGTATATATGAGTTTGTAGTTTGTGATGAAAGATTTTTGTACTAAGCTATGGCTACGCATGTTACATTGGCAGCCTGCATGTTGAAATGCATCGCCTGTTTAAATGTAACAGAAAATTATTTGTATTGTAGCCCGTACCTCACTCTGAAATTGTCCAGACCTGCATTAAATCATTTGCAAAACAGCTGCTTTCTCCTCCCACGTGCTGGACCATTTTATATCCTGCAAAATTACAAAATAAGATTCCCACTTCTCAGTGAAAACTGCCAATGTCTTCAGGGCATGTATATACTCATGTAAATATTTTGTAAGCAAAAATGTTTGATACCCATAAATTCACAATGCCCATGATACTGAATAGAGGTACTTGACAAGCTTTCTGTAAATACAGAGTAAGTTCATGTTATAAAAATACATGCTGACTTTTTTTCTCAGGCCAGAGACAGTTTTGTTTCAGCCAGAGTGTAGCAGTGCTTGCAGCCTTCCTTGGTAGCTACAGAAGCACGTAAATCTCTTATGGTCCAAAGTCAGACATTGCAAGAAGGCAAATATCTTTCAGGAACTATGGATAAACAGATTTATCTGTTCCACTTGCTTTGGGCGAATGTAGTTGCCTTAAAAACTTGAAAATTTTGTCTTGAATGCTAGCCAGTTTATTTTTTATCTTTTTGATATTTGATTTCAATTTCATGAATCCATCTTTTTATCCTCTTTCATTGGTTTTTAAGCCAAAATTCTGTCAACATTGTTCCCTTAATGTACAGAAATGTACATTTGTTCAGTTTAATTAAGCATTCAGTCTGTTTGCCAAGAGCAAATTACAGTTCCCCAATCTCACCCTCACCCCTCCAAAACCAAATTTTGCAAAGTGGTGGGCAATTATTTCTCATATCTGATTGTTGTAAGTCATGTTTAGCTCTTAAGAGATTTTTGTAGTTTTCAATCTCTTAATATGTTAATTAATAGAAGAGCCAAGACCCAATTATTTCTCCTCAGATTGTGGCCTTTGTAGCCTTCAAAGAACAGTCTCCCCCACACCTCCTGTATCATTAGCTGCAAAATATCTTTCCAGAGATGATTTTGGCCTTTTCACGAATCAAAGGATTCAGAGTGACAAATTATCCATCTTATACTCGAATGCATGCCAGATGGGACAACCTGCCAACTGTGTATCGTAGTGCGGATATGATCTGGTGTAGAGACATTGCCTCCACTCCTCCTTCCCCATCAAAAATCATATTACAAAAATCAGGCAGTTTAAGGAAATCTGTGAAGATAAATTCATTCTGAAATACAGTGAAACATAAAAGCAGAATATCCTTTTACTGAAGGAAGAATGCTGCACCCAAATGTCAGCTCACTTGAAGTGAACTAACATGTACCTGGCGCAATAGATGAACATGAGTCAAAAATGCATCCTTCCCTTTTGCCAGTGCTTGCACACACATCGTTTCCTTTGACTGCTTGATTACAGAACAGACATTCCTAATTGCAAGATAAGGAGCTTGAATTTAAATTCTGTCACAGTTTAATGGAAGAATCCTGAAGTTGCAATCTGGAACAAGGATGTACTGCTCTTGTGCAGAGAGACTGTAAGAAATTTATGGTAGAAATTAATCTGTAGTACAGAACATAAGAGGACAAGGAAACAGTCACATAGAGGGTTTATTTTCATTATAAATTACAAATCTGAGGACTTCACCCAGGTACTGCTTATACTGACTTCCAGAAGAACAAATGTTGTAGTGACTGCACAGCAAATAACTTGTATGGCATCAGGAGCAGATGCGAGTGTGTCGCATCATCACATTAAGCTCTTTTATTTTGATTTTTCATTATTTTATTTTGGGGAAAAGTCTAGTATTTTAAACTCTGTACTGCAATGTAAAATCTTTTTTAAAAAGCCATTTTTAGAAAGAGAGGACTCAAAAGCTTACTCATGTTCCCATGTGTTCATCACTTGGTGGCAACAGTCTGAATTTACAGTTTTACAAGCCTTTCTTATGAGCTCTAATGCTCACCAAGATTTGATGGATTTGTGAATACAAAAATTCTTCCAGAAACATAGAATGAGTTGAAGATTGTGAGGTTTTAATAAAATCTTGATTTTTTTTTTTTTTTAATACCTAGTTTATTCTATAGTTCCAATGATTGCTACGGCCTGATTCTGTGCTTCTGAGGAATTGCCATTGGATCAAATGTAACTTGCTAGGGGGGGTTAATACAGAAATCAGGTCATTGTAATGCAACTGAATCATACATTTTATTCTATAGTGTTGAAAAGTTCCTGTAGCAAAAAAACCTGATCATTTGACAAAAAGTTTTTAAAATTCTGATTTGTCTTCTTATTGCCTTTTGGTTTCCATTTGAACTCTGTTCTCAGTAGCTGTAAGTTGGAGGATCATCTTTCAGTGCTTTAAACATGGTGTTTGCTGAAAGTAAACAGGACTCTCAAAAATTCGGCTGGCAGATGCTTGTTGCAGTCTTTTACAGGAGAAATGCTAAGGATTTTGTGTTTGAGTCACTAAGCAAAAAAAAAAATAACGTGCATTGGATGATTACGAAAACAGCTTATCTCAAAGTTGCTTTGAAAAGTGAAAGGCTAAACATTTGTCACCTTTAACATCCTTTATCTTTTTAAATATTGTCAATAGTTTTAATAGCCTAAGGACTGTGCTTAAAGCATGGGTTTTCTGCTCTTTTCTCTCCTACACAAAAGGTTTGTCCATTTAGTATCCTTCTGTGTCTGATGTAGCATTGACATGAATTTATTTGTCACTAACCCGTTAGGAGTACAGGGGAGTAGTAACCCTGCTTTTTAAGGGTGCAGAGATCTGACTAGAAGGCACATCAGCCTTCCTTTCTCATGCAAGGCCAAGGATTCCTATTGTCAGATGCAGTGGGCATGAAAGCAGCAATTTTACAGCACAAAAACTCCAATAACATTTACTGCGGTTGGCTGAGATTGCAGTGCACACAGGCACTGCTCAGTCTTGGTTGCTTAAGCACCAGCTTCCCTTGGCTTTTTGCCAGCCTGCACGCTCCAAAGAGACAAGTCCTTTAAGGCGAAAGAGTTTTCCTTGTAACTTGCTTTGGGGTAAACAGACCATTCAGGCATAGTTTATTGCATTACATACTTGGCTATGCATACTGGAACGCAGCAAAGTAATTGGTAGAATTATTTTAATTGTTAGAATTCATAGGTATGAGATATGCTCTCTGAGCCAGGAGGGAGCGGGGGGAAAGAAAAAAGTAAGGGTGTTTCTGTCTGCTAATTTGCTGATCGTTTATTACAAAAGACTAAAAATATTCTCTCCATGGGAATTCTGTATGTTTACACTAGTATCCCTGCTACAGTTACAGAAAACAGAATTAATTTGCCTCTTTATTGCTATTCTTCTCTTGAAGATAAATCCCGTAACAGTTAGCAGCAAGATGCAGTGTCAAAGAACAGTTCTGTTTATGTAACAGGATACTTTGTTGCCATTCAAAAAACCAAACAAAACAAAGTCCTCAATTTGGAAATACTGTAATCGCAGGATACTTGCAAATTAAAAGGAAGTCAGTTACTGTAAATTTTGACATCAGTCCAATTAATCTTTGTGTTGAAAGGTACTCTGTTTTGCAGTAATCAGCAGTAAACTTATCCCATTATTGCCATAACCAGGATACTCCACATGAAATGGTGTCTTAAATATTACTTTGTATTCATTTCTTGAAGCTTCAGTTTAACACTGCAGTAGCTATTCAAGCAGCATACAATGGAATTTATTTGTAATAAAGCGTGTTATATCTGAATATACAGGAGGCTGACTTGGCTATCACTGAGTACAAAATAGCTGCTGCTACTGATTGAGTCTTTTAGTTCATTCAGGAAGGTTCAAGGAAGAAGAAAGCTTTCCCTTGATTTTGTTGCTAGCAGTTGGTGTGAGGGGGCTTGTTTTTCTGTTCATTCTTAAATGCAAAGACCACAAGGGGTTTTTTGTTGAATACTCCCTTCTTTCTCCTCAGCGGCATCCTACATTGTGTTCAGGAAAGCTTTAAAATACTGTCTGTGGTATTTCTTGAGTCTCTGGGTTACTTTCTGGTAGCTTGTCCTCTGCTGAGTGGTGAAAAGGCGAGTATAGGGGTGACCTTGCACCCCCATCTCTGTGTACACAGAAGCTTCGAAATTGCTTCAGAAAACAAGTGAAGCGCTTCTAATGAATTGCACTTTTGATTCTTTGAATCTGCACAGCGTCTCCAACAGGTTTTTACAGCTGGACTCTTCCTGTAATTGCTACTGCGGTGAGATGCACAACATGGGGTTTTGGAGCTAAGTACTTACATTGTTTTACTGGCCAAAAATATATAACATAGAGGGAGCGACAGACTTCATGAAATTCACACTTATATGTCTTCATGTTCTTCACCCTTTTCCAACATGCTGCTGATTTGCCAGCAGGCACTCTAGATGGGGATTAAAGAAATGGAAAAGCTGAAAGATACCATTTCTTAAAGCAGCAGTATATTAGTAAAGAAGTTGTTTGTTATGAATGTCTGATACATGTCCAAAGATCTGTTTATTTTTATTGGTACTGAAAAATTAGCAAGAAGTACTTCACTGTTTTAATTTTGTTGACATCAGAATATATAGTAATGCTCAGGAAAAAAGTATCCACCAATAGAAACAATAATTGATACCTTATAATTTTCCAAGTACTTTAGATCTTAATGTGCCTTCAGGTATGCGGCATTTGTGGCATATTTACCTGGATAAATCAAAAATAATAGGTCTTTTTCAAGTCTTTTTTGTGCATTTTTCAAGTGATACAGTATAGAGCTGTTACACCTTGTAATGTATGGTTCTCAAAATTTCAAAATTCACTGCAGTGTTTTTCTTCAGATGTCCTTCCTGATCTATTTCTTCAAGGCCTTTAATCAGTTGTGTGTAATGTGGAATATTTTTTTGTTTGTTTATAGTTTTGTATGAATAACTCAATTGGCATCAGAATGCACCACAGCATCATGTATGGATCTCTTCCTTGCTCAAGTTGAATTATTTCTTATTTTAATATAGTCTCCCGTTTAAAAGTCTTTGCTGTCTCTCCTAATTGTAGTGAATTCTGGCTAGTGTTGTGTACCTAAGCCAGTAAAAAGAAAGGCGGAGATGGAGGATGGAGTAGATATTTTCAAAACTCCTTTGTAGCTTCTAGAAAGCCCTCCAGAATAAAGTGCTTTGCAAGCCTTCTGGACTGGAGGCCCTGAGGGACATTCCTAGGCGGGGTGGAGAAATCAGCCAGTATACTTGCATTGCTTTGAGCCTGAAAGGAAAATTCTTCCTTGCCCTATTACAGAGATTTATACTGTCGGCTAGACATTTAAAATGGCTGGTTTTGTAGAGAAAGACCAGCAGAATGACAATCAAGTAAAACAGTACAGCCTGCCCAGATTCATCTGGTTGCTTTATCATTAGTAATACTCAGATCAACATTTCTGTTAAATAAATTTATCTGGAAGTTCTTTTGAAATGATCTTGAGCTTTGGGTGCAGCTTTGCTTCATTATCATATAATAACTTTCTATGATCAGGGCCGCAACAGACCAGATTTTTTTTTCCCTTTTGTGTATATAAAACTCCTTGAGAGAGAGTTAAAATTCAAACTAGTGAAGAATGAAATGCTTATACTTAGGCATTTAAACTACATATCTCTAAAAGTAAGTACCTTGTAGTACCAGTTCTGTGTTAGGGACGTTGGGGAAGCTTCCATATCCTTCATGCATGCTTTAGCAATGTTGATGTCTTTGTATAGTGTGCTGCCCCAGATTTAATCTGTTCTGTCATATCTTAGGAACAGACAGTGGCTATAAATTTTGCACCTGGAATCTTAAACTACCACGTATTTATGTATTTTTGAGTGATGGATAGGATACTGCTTCCACAAAAAGTTCAAGAAATCTGAAGGCAGAAAGAAAATCAAGAGAATGATTAAAAGATTGTTCGAGGGGGGTTATGTGTGGTTAGTAGTATATAATTTTTCTAACACTAATCCTGAAATAATCAAATGGGAATACTAAATAGTCTATAAACAATGCACTAACCTTTCATCTTAGTGATGATGATTAGTGACTCTCAACTTGCACAAGTGCAAATAATGTCTTATATCCTGGCAGAATGAAGTTGTAGTTAATATATGCATATGTTTCCATTTCCTGTTACTGCACTCCCATGATTACAACAGAACTGCAAATGTATTTAAAGAAATGTGAAAAGCATATTCCTGTGGTTACAGCGACTTGAACAATTCAGTGGCATTTGCAGACGGCCTTTGGGAAAACCTCTTAAGAGGTATGAAGCACAGGAACCTTTAGATGCAGTGCTCTTTCACTGCTGCATCAGTGCTGCTCTAGGGCTGTTTGGTTCTTTTGGAGATGTTGAGTAGCAAAGGAAAAAAGTAGTTGCAGGTGCTGTATTTCCACTACTCAAAAACTTGCTCTCTGCTGACGTAAGTACCAGACAGCTCCTTTGACATAATTTCTGCCTCCACGTGCAAAACTCTGTTGCTTTGAGGGTTTAGGACTTTTGTCCTAAAATGGTGTGCTGTTTCCATTGCACTGTCTGAATCTCGGAAGGGAAGGGCATTGCCCCTTGCCACAGCTGTTGGTTAATAGTGACCGTGAGATACGAGCGAAGCCAAGTGGTGATGCAGCAAAGCCTCTGATTTGAATCCACAGAACACACTAGAAAACTAGATCCCTTTTTCTTCGTGTATTTGTTGTTTGCCATGGTAGGAATAAAGATTTCCACTGCTGCTGTGGAATATCAGTGGAAAACTAAATGTACGAATAATGGAGACTACTCATCTGCACCCCGTATCAATTTCTGATGTTGTTCAGGTGGCTTACTGAGGAGCAGCCATGACTCCCCCATTCCACTAGAAGCACATGCAACTGATAAGGGGACATTTTTTCCTAAGACTATGCATCACCTTGGAAAAATAGGCAAGGAGAGGTTCTTTTCAGGCTCTTTCAGACCCAAACTGCTGGTAGCCACCTGGAGGTAAAGCAAGAAAGAAATGAGTATAAATGAGAAAGCAGAGGTTGTCCTGGACTCCTCTGCCCTTAACTTCATCCTTCATGACTCATCTGTTTAATGCTCCTTAAGCAGTCAAAAGTGCTGAGGAATGCCATATAGTCAAATCTACAATAAAACAGATGCAAACAGGCACGAGCCTTTTACTCCCTGAAGTGATCTGTATGCATGGATGTGATTTTTTTTTTTTGGCCTTTTCATTCTTTGGAGAGGTTGGGTATTGGGTTTTTTCCTCTTGTTCTATCTTAGTTTTAATCCTTCTTATCCTTTAAGTGTGCTCTTTTAATTTCCTCCTTTCCCTCTTTTTGCCCTTCTTCTTTGAAAGCATCTTTTTTTTATTAAGTCACTTAACCTTTATTAGACCATACCCTGCCACTCCATCCTAGTTACTACTTTCTCTTTTATCCTTTCTTTCTCTTTTTTTAATGGACTCTTTTCATATCATTCTCTCCTTGTTCAGGCTTCCTACGTCCCCTTCCTCATTCCCTTTGTTGTTCTCTCCATGGGACAGGTATATCTCATGAAAAGGTGCTTTGTTCAGAATGTATCTGCCTTGGGGCAGCTATTTAATGAAAAAATCAGCTTCCACCCCATGCTCCTATCCCTCTGAAGCCCGACGCAATAAATGCCAATTACAGTTCTACATAATTAAAGTAACCATGTCATATTTCTTTTTTAATATTAGTGTCTTCACATTAAAGGAATGCAATGCTATGCAATGTGTGTGTTTTTTGAAACAAAAAAATAAGAATTTTTCTTCTAATCCATATTACAACACTTGTAATCTAGAATTTTCTTTAACCCTTCTTTTCTGTTCTGAGAATAGTCCAGACATCTGTAGAAAGATCAGCAAAAACACAAACATGAATACTTTAAAAGTGTAGTTCCTTTATAATTGGGGATGAGAACTAACATCCTGCCTGCTTCTGATCCTTCTTACCCTCTTGTGGCAGGAAAGCTATTAGAAGAGATGAAATTGATCAGAAAAAACACACAGTCTTTTCTCTTGATGGCTGCTTTGGCTGTTGGGAGAATTTGCAGCTGCAGAGAGGCCAGAAGATAGAGAAAAGTATCAATCTCATGTGGTTTTAACAGAGCAGGATAATCTTAACCTTTTGGGTGCTAGGCTACTCGTCTGCCCCACAGAACTGAGACTGAGATGTTCCTGGATACCTTAATAGCCTTACAAGAGGATTAAAAGCAGAAATCATTGAGATGTTGGTACTGGTAATGGCACTAATTTCCCCAAATGTGACCATTTTTGCTGTAGAGAGTAGTTGGTTTCAGACTGCTTGGTGAGATGCTCCCACTTGACCTGAATTAGAGTCTTTAATGTGTGAGTTTGATATGAAGTGGCTCTTTACAGTCATTCTGTGAAAGTTAACATCTGGATTTGTGCTTTTCTCCAACCATTTTCTCCATCTTTTTTATTTCCGATTTATACAGTTTTGTATGCCTGCTGTTAATGCACAATATTGTGCAAAAGGCTAGATTTTAATAGCTGAAGCTAACAATTGGTGCAGAAACAAATCTGTTCCAGAAAGAAGAATCTTATTCCCCCCAAATGTTGTTAATATTATTAGATTATATTTTAAAAGTCATATATTTAACAGACAAATGTCAAGTTTGGAATTTGAAATTTCTCTGAAGAAATTAATGATATAAATGAACTACTGAAAGCAGTATTAGGAACTGTGTTCTCTGTAGTGTTTCATGCTCACTTCATCCCATTAGAGAAAGTATTTTTGTTCAAGAGGTGAAAGGCAGTCAGCAAGCAGGACTTCAGCAGAAGTGCTGTGTATAAGAATGCTTTTTGCATAAGTGGAAGGACATAATATAAGAGTGGATCAGGATATGATTGCAGTGACAGTGACATGGTTGTGTCTGCATGTGAGGTGAATGATTAACTGTTGGACAAAGGATAAAGAGTTTAAAAGTGCTGGAAAATACATGCAACATTTTACCTATGGAAGTATGGAAGTTTTTACAAAAAAAAAATAACCTGTCTGGACACACACCACTGCCTTAGTGACTCTCACATCACACGCAAGTGAGATCACACCTGTGGGTGTTTTCCACCCCTGAAAGAATGTGTCCTCAGAGAAAGCTCATTGCAGAGCTGCATTTTGTCCAGCAATTAATTCAAAAGTTGCCTCCCAGCACCCCAGCTGGCTGTGCAGCAGCATCTGAGGTGCCTTGAGGTGCTTTCCCACCTGCTCCGGGCGCACAGTGCCCTCAGCCGTGCACCCTCCAGCCGTGAGCGTGGCAGCCCTGCAGAGCAGCCCTCGGCTGTGCTGGTGCTTTCCAGAGGGCTCCAGTGGTCACAGGGAACTAGCTGCCCTTGTCATGCCCACTGGATGAACGTCCATGGCATAGATAAGCAATCCCAGGATCTCTCCCAATGTTCTAGTGGCGTGGTTGGGACCAGTCAACTTTAAAGAAAAGAAAATACGGGCAGTAAAGTTCTGAGGCACCCTGGAGAGTGGTCAAAGGGAAGAAAAGCCAAGCAAGAAAAAAAATCCAGAATCGCTCTTTGAAGAAAATTTTACAAACAAGATAGCTGCTGCTTTTATGTCCTAGGACAGTAGTTCCTCTCGGGTGCCTTTGTCCTTCCCCTGTCAGTCTTTTTACTCAATTTTGTTTTAAACATCTTTCACCATTCTTTCTTCAGTATTTTATCATTCTCTTGTATGCTAATACAAACATCTTCAACATGTCTGAGTGCTGGTGTCTGCATATTTGCCATTGTGCTTTGTTTTTTCCTTTCTCAGATGTTTGCATTTTTAAGGGACTTCATTGCATAGGGGCTATTTTTTTTTAAAGGAAGGAGGGGAGTACTAAAATTGCTTTTCATAAGGCACAAGGAAAGTAACTTAAAATTTTTTTCATCTACTGTCATATTTTAGAAACTTATGAGAATTTTACTTGTGATTATATTATCGGTTTATCAGTCCAGTGATTTCTCGGTCATATTTCTCAACCATATGTTCATTCAGTATGTCATCATTACATGTATGGTGCAATAAAATTCTGTGCAACAGAGCAATGTGAATTACCCAGGGTATATTAAGATTTACAATGAATCACATAAAGAACTGTGGGGGAAAAAAAAAAGAAGTAGTCGTTTTCTCATTATTATAATCCTTCAAATCTGTATGGCCCTTTAATTTTTTTTAATTATAGATATTTTCTTCTGTAGTTTCCTTACTCAGTATATAGAAAGCAACTGACTACAGAAATAACTATCTTGTAAAGGAAAGACCATACAAGAGTATAATTTCTGTTCATTGATACAACATTTTGAACTGATTAATGTGGCCAATATAATTTTGTATCTATGAACTAATAGCTTGAGTTATTTTTTTCAAAATTGTTCATATTTTATTGGCTGTTTATTTTCGATTACATTGCCTTTCAGATTTATGGAAAGTACTTGTAATTATCATATCCTTCATTTGATGCAATGAATATATTTTACTGGACAGCTTTATGCATTCAGTGTTACATGTTTTGTTTTGCGGCTGAAGACCAATTTCTTAATTGCTCTTGCACGTGTAGTTGTTTTGAGGTCTTCTTCTAAGCGGCTGTGATCTTTGCATTTACATGTTAGGCATGTGCAATGTGGAAGTCTATGATTTTACAAGTTAAAAGTCTCAAGCAAACTCTCATTAGCTGCTCTTGTAGTTTTGAACATTGCAATTTGCCATTGCACCGTATACTTGCATTTGAATTCTAAATAATAATTTCTAGGTCAAAACCCAGTAGCTGTTAGTACAGAAGCAAAATGTTTCTGGAAACTTTTCCAAACTGTTAATTGAAATTTCCATAGTACCTCTGCACTGCTAAAAGCAAGAGCAAGAAAGGAATACTTTTCTGCCTGGGCCTTTTGTGGTCATATACCATAGAGATAGGAGCTGTATACAAATTTAACTTTGTCTTTTAGAGACAGCACTTTGTGTTTAGTCTGAACCCAGTGATTTTAAAACATCATTGTAGGAGTCATTTTTCTCTTGCAAGTAATAAACATGCCACATCCTCAAAAGACAAAGTGTAAGACATAGCTGTAATTGCTCAGTTTTGGCACCAAGAATAAGTGGTTTGAAGAAAGCTTAGCACCCTTATCCCTAGGGAGATGTAAATTATCACAGGCAACACCAGACACAGTAACTTCTCACCTGTGTGCTGCTAAACAGTAAGGACATGTCACAAGTATAAAAGATATTCATAAAGTAGTAAAATGTATTTCTGACATGTATTTATATTTTTATTAACAGTAAGTTTGTATGTATATGCACAAATACCTAGAGTATGGTGGAAAATATTCATATTCCAAGAGCTGTAACAGTGCTGTGAATATCAAACACAATATGATTTATTCTTCGTTCTGTAAGAACAGATGTCTTTCCTAGAGCTGTGCTCCTCACTGTATTCCTGTGTGAATGCAAAAAGAATTGGGAGTGAAGAAGAAACTACCTTATTACTGTAGTAGTAGTGAGACTGAACCTAGTAAATACCTTTCTTGAATGTTCTTTCTGGATACTTACTTTTCAAGTAAGATTTTTTTTGCTCAGTAATGATTCTTGTGTGTGAATTTCCCTGTTTCCACCAAAAAAAGGTAAGTAAATACAGTAGAGGAATGGTGGATATGGTTAAACTCGGGCCTTAACGAAATGGCCTAATTTATAGACACTGAGGATACTTTAAATGGGACAAACCCATCTGCATAGAAACTAGTCTGCTATTCTCTCTTGTTCTTGCGTGCATGAACTGAAAAACTCAAAGTGCATCTCTGTTTAGTGAAAGTTGTTTCTGATGTAGAAGACACACAAACCAACTAGGGTAGACTTTTACAGCTTAAGGACCAGTAACCAGAGTTACTCTGTTTTTATCACTAAGAAGAAACTGTTATAAAGCTGTTTAAGACTAGTAGTATTAGCAAAACCCTCCACCATTAAACAAACTACTGAGCACTAACTGTAGGGGGAGTAAATCTGGCATCTTTGCCTATGTTCAGCAAAGATCTGTACCAAGTACAATGCAATTTGGAGTATCTGGAGAGTTTATCGTGTCAGAGGTGTTCACACATTGTGTTGTACATAAACCTGATGAATTGACCAGCTGGGACTATGAAAACTGACATGAGATTAGCTGTACATGTAACTGTTACAGGAAATAACACTGGCATGAGCAGCAGCACATCAGCCATCAAATTTCTTTCTTGGGATTTCCTAAAGAAGAGGTAGCATAATCTCTTACTTCAGTATATGAGTCATTTATTTTGATGGCCCAAACGATTTTCATCTGTATTCTCACAGTGTGACAAAGATTCAGTAGTGCCCCCATGGCCTACATTTGGGTGAGGATTGAATATAAGTAGTCATAAAGCAAGAGTCTTGCCTCTGGCAGATATGATGTTTTTCTGCAATTTAATGTTTTGGAGACATGATAAATAATAATCAAATGGCATTTACTTAAAGAAGCTACAAAGCTCCTACTGGTAAGAAACAATGAACAAGATTTATGTCAGGTCTCTGAGCTTGAATGAGGCATGGGCCCAGGGGCATTGCAAGTGCCTTCATTTTATATACTTTCCTACCAGTCTGACTCACCCCCCAGGTTATTGTCAGAGCTAGTCAAAACCAGGACATGTTTATCCATGTGGTTGACTGCTGGCCACTGCTGTGGTTGACTTTTTGCATGCCAGCCCCTCAGCCAGCTGGGTTCTAAAAAAAGTATATCCATTGTGATTCATGGGATAAGGGTGTAAGTTTCTTGTATCTAGACTTCCAGCATATTGAGGTCTGGTAGTTACATGTCATGGTTTAACCCCAGCCAGCAACTAAACATCACACAGCCATTTGTTTATTCCCCTATCCCAGCAGGATGGGGGAAAGAGAATTTGGAGAATGGAGAAAACTTGTGCGTTGAGACAAGGAGTTTAATAGTTGACATAAAATATAATTAGGAAAAATAAATTCTAATGGAAAGGAAAATAACAAAGACAGGTAAAGCCCATGAAAGACAAATGATGCAGATGAAAAGAATTTTGCTCATCACCAACCAACTGCTGCCTGTCCCTGAACAGTGGCTTCCCAGCCAACCTTGCCTCTAGTTTATATGCTGAACATGGCACCCTATTTTATAGAATATCCTTTTGACCAGTTTGGATCAGCTGTCCAGGCTGTGTCCCCTCCTAGCTTCTTGTGCACCCCCAGCCTCCTCACTGGAGGGGTTTAGAGAGAAGCAGAAAAGGCCTTGCCTCTGTAAACAATTTAATTATTACTGCTCAGTAATAATTAAAATATCGCTGGTTAGTTAATCAACACTGTTTCCAGCATAAATGCAAAGCATACTTGAATTCAACCTCTCAGCCACAAGCCCATCTATCTGTTGCATGCCTTCCTAAATGTCCTGATGTGTCATTAGCACATCAAGCTATAAATATAGCCCACCCTTATGATCCCAGTCCAGCTCCATCTGAGCCACTTCAATTCTAGCTTGGCACCTATTCATTCTTTCAGTGTTCTTCAGTGCCCCAACTCTAAGGTACATGAGCATCTTGTGAGGTACTTTTACAGTCACATTCTCTACCTGAGCAACAATACCCTGCCACAATTCAGCAGCCCAGAGGGGTGGGTGTATTACACACTGTCAGTTGGCCTGCTTCCTTTGCTATGGCCACCGCCGCAGAGAGCTTGCCATCGTCCCTGAGTCAGTACAGAGATAAAGGACTGGCCACTTTTCTTGTTCAGCAATGTCTAAAGCCAGCTTCACTTCAAGTCATTTCTGCTAATTGACTTGATTCACCTTGTCCTTCAGCACTTTTTGTGTCTTGTCATGTAGGACTCCACACAGTCAGAACCAGTATACAGTAGGTATTTTGAAGACAAATTATTCTTTGTCTCTTTAAGAAGTTCTGTACAGCTAGAAAAGGTTCTGAATATAAACCACTGAACATGAAGACTCTTGAGATTTTCCATTTGTCTCTAAAGAAGAGCATATAATACATGTAATGTGCCATGAAGAAGTCTATACTTACCAAAATTCAATAGATCTCCACCCAAATTTTACAGAGAGCTATAAAATGTTTTGAAATCTATGCTTGAAGTTTGTGATGTTATGGAAGAATATTGCCATGCAAGCATCTTATTTTGTAACTGTTGTAGCAACTCAAAAATAGCTCCTAGTTTCTGTTCAGTATTTCAGTGGTATTCAGAGATTTGAAAAGTCTTGAGGAGGCTATCTGCAAAGTCAGGATTTTACTTCTAAACATTTTAAAAAATTAAAAGAGCAATTTGATTCAATGATTATTATTAAATGGTAACAACTAAAAGAGGAAATCTTGGAACTGAAACATACCTATTTAAAAATAAATATTCACGCATACAGGACTCTACTCTGTTTTCATTGCGAGTTTAGGCTACACAATTAATCAGTGCTTCTGTTATCTTGATAATCTGTCTGCTTGCTGTTGTAAATAACTTATACTCGCTGGTGAAGTTGCTGACAGCTATTTAAGCTTCAGCTTTCAAAAATGCTTCTAATTGTACATGTTTGTGGCTTCTTAAAAGCATTTGCTTATGAGATAATTTTTGCAGCTAATGTATCTCGAAGTCTTCCTGTTTGTTTGTATTTATTTTCTTTAGAGTTGTATTTCCAAAGTGTAAATCTCTCTAATAGATTCAATTCACCTGAGATTATAAAGTNAAGAAACAATGAACAAGATTTATGTCAGGTCTCTGAGCTTGAATGAGGCATGGGCCCAGGGGCATTGCAAGTGCCTTCATTTTATATACTTTCCTACCAGTCTGACTCACCCCCCAGGTTATTGTCAGAGCTAGTCAAAACCAGGACATGTTTATCCATGTGGTTGACTGCTGGCCACTGCTGTGGTTGACTTTTTGCATGCCAGCCCCTCAGCCAGCTGGGTTCTAAAAAAAGTATATCCATTGTGATTCATGGGATAAGGGTGTAAGTTTCTTGTATCTAGACTTCCAGCATATTGAGGTCTGGTAGTTACATGTCATGGTTTAACCCCAGCCAGCAACTAAACATCACACAGCCATTTGTTTATTCCCCTATCCCAGCAGGATGGGGGAAAGAGAATTTGGAGAATGGAGAAAACTTGTGCGTTGAGACAAGGAGTTTAATAGTTGACATAAAATATAATTAGGAAAAATAAATTGTAATGGAAAGGAAAATAACAAAGACAGGTAAAGCCCATGAAAGACAAATGATGCAGATGAAAAGAATTTTGCTCATCACCAACCAACTGCTGCCTGTCCCTGAACAGTGGCTTCCCAGCCAACCTTGCCTCTAGNCTAATGGAAAGGAAAATAACAAAGACAGGTAAAGCCCATGAAAGACAAATGATGCAGATGAAAAGAATTTTGCTCATCACCAACCAACTGCTGCCTGTCCCTGAACAGTGGCTTCCCAGCCAACCTTGCCTCTAGTTTATATGCTGAACATGGCACCCTATTTTATAGAATATCCTTTTGACCAGTTTGGATCAGCTGTCCAGGCTGTGTCCCCTCCTAGCTTCTTGTGCACCCCCAGCCTCCTCACTGGAGGGGTTTAGAGAGAAGCAGAAAAGGCCTTGCCTCTGTAAACAATTTAATTATTACTGCTCAGTAATAATTAAAATATCGCTGGTTTATCAACACTGTTTCCAGCATAAATGCAAAGCATACTTGAATTCAACCTCTCAGCCACAAGCCCATCTATCTGTTGCATGCCTTCCTAAATGTCCTGATGTGTCATTAGCACATCAAGCTATAAATATAGCCCACCCTTATGATCCCAGTCCAGCTCCATCTGAGCCACTTCAATTCTAGCTTGGCACCTATTCATTCTTTCAGTGTTCTTCAGTGCCCCAACTCTAAGGTACATGAGCATCTTGTGAGGTACTTTTACAGTCACATTCTCTACCTGAGCAACAATACCCTGCCACAATTCAGCAGCCCAGAGGGGTGGGTGTATCACACACTGTCAGTTGGCCTGCTTCCTTTGCTATGGCCACCGCCGCAGAGAGCTTGCCATCGTCCCTGAGTCAGTACAGAGATAAAGGACTGGCCACTTTTCTTGTTCAGCAATGTCTAAAGCCAGCTTCACTTCAAGTCATTTCTGCTAATTGACTTGATTCACCTTGTCCTTCAGCACTTTTTGTGTCTTGTCATGTAGGACTCCACACAGTCAGAACCAGTATACAGTAGGTATTTTGAAGACAAATTATTCTTTGTCTCTTTAAGAAGTTCTGTACAGCTAGAAAAGGTTCTGAATATAAACCACTGAACATGAAGACTCTTGAGATTTTCCATTTGTCTCTAAAGAAGAGCATATAATACATGTAATGTGCCATGAAGAAGTCTATACTTACCAAAATTCAATAGATCTCCACCCAAATTTTACAGAGAGCTATAAAATGTTTTGAAATCTATGCTTGAAGTTTGTGATGTTATGGAAGAATATTGCCATGCAAGCATCTTATTTTGTAACTGTTGTAGCAACTCAAAAATAGCTCCTAGTTTCTGTTCAGTATTTCAGTGGTATTCAGAGATTTGAAAAGTCTTGAGGAGGCTATCTGCAAAGTCAGGATTTTACTTCTAAACATTTTAAAAAATTAAAAGAGCAATTTGATTCAATGATTATTATTAAATGGTAACAACTAAAAGAGGAAATCTTGGAACTGAAACATACCTATTTAAAAATAAATATTCACGCATACAGGACTCTACTCTGTTTTCATTGCGAGTTTAGGCTACACAATTAATCAGTGCTTCTGTTATCTTGATAATCTGTCTGCTTGCTGTTGTAAATAACTTATACTCGCTGGTGAAGTTGCTGACAGCTATTTAAGCTTCAGCTTTCAAAAATGCTTCTAATTGTACATGTTTGTGGCTTCTTAAAAGCATTTGCTTATGAGATAATTTTTGCAGCTAATGTATCTCGAAGTCTTCCTGTTTGTTTGTATTTATTTTCTTTAGAGTTGTATTTCCAAAGTGTAAATCTCTCTAATAGATTCAATTCACCTGAGATTATAAAGTGACCCAGTAGCTTTTAATGAAAAAATGTTACTTTGCTTGTGAAATTGGTGGTATATCCTTGTGGAAGACAGGACATTCTTCTGAAATGCCACATACAACCCGTGAAACGTTGCACCTTGGGTAAGGATGTGCACGTGAAAGTTTCACGCTTGTACCTGCATGGAGCCAGGAAATGGGGCTGCAGGGAATTCTGTAGGGTGCGGGTGGGATGGGTTACATGTGCTTCCCTACCCACAGGTGGTGGAAACTTGACCTATATCAGAAAAAAGTCTGATATTCTGAGTATCCCCTTCCATTCCCCAATCTGGCAGCAGTGTGGAATCACCCCTTGGCAGAACCTTCCTCCACCTCTCTACAAACACATTTCTCTGTGAACTTCTCATCATAAATTTGGTCTGAGAGCAGAGGATATTTACACATAGAACATCTACCATTTCAAGAGCAGCAAAGAGCTGTTGGGCACATAATTGATTTCAGCAGCAAGACCGCTGGACATACAAAGGCTCTCGCTTGCTTGTGATCACACCACTGGCTATGCCAGGAATAAAAAAAGATATTTCCTGACATGCTCTGCTGCGATCTTACCATGAAACAATTCTTCCTCCTGAAATGTTTGGTTTTAGCCCCCGGTGGTAGTTATAAAAGCATGTTAAATACCAGACTTCTCAGCTTGAGACCATCTGTTTGCCTTGCAATCATGTACCACCCCCACACACGGGTTCCTTGTCACCAGTGTTGCAGTTTCAGCAGAAGACAAAAAGAAAGGTATTTTCCTATATGATAGTTTAGGCAGAAGATGGACCTGGGAAACACATTCAGGTGGAGAGGGTGTGATTGTGCTAGAAATAGAGGGGTTTTTCCCCACAAGTGGAAGGTAGCAGGCTTTCAGGGAGTCCAGTCATTCAGATCTCTGCTGGCTCTGTGCCTGTGTAAAATCTTGTCCCACTTGACTGGGGCATAGCTTGCTTCATAAATCAGCAGTGTTACATGGTGAGCAAGCTGTCTTCACAAGTGCTCTCCTAGCATACCTAGAAATGCTTTTGCCAAATTTGTTACTGGTGAAGTGACAGCTGTTAGGTGTAAAGGGAGTTTACACACTTCCTCTACATTAAGTAATTAGAAACGCAAATTCTGCATATGTAGAAATTAAGTTACTATTAGGAGGTTTCAGATCAATTTTTTTAAAAAAACATATAGTATGTGGAATCTGTAATTCTACCAGAAAAACATAAAATTCAAATGAATAATTTTTTTTAGCCTTTGCTTATCCCAGAATAAGCAGCAACATCTCTTTTGCTGCTCCAGTTACTTGGAAGTCAGTAGCATCATGGAATGAATTCAGCTTGCATTTGCTAATGATATATGGGAGATTTCATCACATTTCACTGCTCTGTGGTGGTGATATTCTTTGTGCTTATTTATGTGTATTTGCCATTGTTTCAAAAACTTTATTTTCTAAAAAATTACTTTAGCTCTGCCCTGCTGGGATCTTTTTGTGTGTGCTATCTAGTTGGCTATCTAAATCAAAGGGGGTAGTAGTGAGCTGTGATTTCTCTACCTTTTATTGGTTCTGTCAGTGTCTGTCTGAGAACTATAGCAGTGTTATTAAAAGGAAGAGCTTACTATGACATGAATCAGCCATGGTTTTTTAAGGAGCTTGGTTCAGGCAAGAAGCTGCAAAGTTTAGCTGGAAACTGATGTGAAAGATCATCTGCTGTAAACAGCTTTGTAGCAGCAACACAATTAGGACATGATGAAAATACATACAGGAAAGACAAAGCATACAGTCATTTGTGAAAATATACATAGAATTTAAGTGTAAGAAAAACTGATTTTCTCATTTTTCGGTGTTTTATAAATTCTTTTAAAAATTATGAACTTTCACCCCTAACTTTTTGTTTAATATTGAACAAAATAGTTTATTATCATTTATTACAATACAGACTGTTTAAACTGTTCAGCATACTGCTGTCTTTGACAGCATTGCAAAATAAATAGTGAACACATACAAATGTCTAATTAAATCACTCTCCATTTCCACTTATACCTCTGAATTTATAGATTTGCTTAAAATGCTGTGCTGGGTAGGGGGAGAGTTTTGTTGATAAGTTACATGAACTGAGGCAGTCACAGCAGGTTGAAAGGTAGTTTTTGTTTCTACTCTTAGCAATTCAAAGTTGAGGTTTGATTTGAGGGTTAATGACTCAATCTTCCTACTGAAAAGGGAAGCAGCTGTACTGGCAACCCAGAATACCTTTTAAGAAATCTTTTGCAATGGATTTGTTCTTTTGATTGATACCTAACTATATTTGATTGTCATTAGAATAGAATAATATCTTACTTAAATCAAGAGTGGTTTTGTTGGGGGTTTTTTTTCATAAGGAGGAAGAGCAAAATTCTAATTCACATGTAAGCCTAAAAAGCTTATTTAAAGCCATTAGAGAACAATAGTTCTTTAGTTTGCTCTTGTGGAGGCCTCCCCCTATTATGCATTTCTCTTCCTTGACACAGTTAAGAGAAAATGTATTTAAAAGCTATTTTGGAAGCTTGGTTCCCTATTCTTTTCCTGTCTTTCATAATCTGCATATTTCTTATACTTGATAACTTGATAATCAATTAGTTGATTTGGAGACACAAATTCGTCTAGTGATCTACTGCTTTATTTCCCTCTTGCTCTAAGGCCCAAGCTGCAGTCTGTAAGAATTTTAGCTTTAAATCTAGAGGCCAGGATTAAATTCCTTCTTTAAAGTCAAGCCAGAGTAAGCATCTCACTTCTATGTTTTCCATAAAATTTTGATTATTATGATTTTTCTAATGAAATTGTATATGCTTTCTCATTTTTCTCAGAACTTTTCTCTCATCTCTTCACTTTTGTGAGGTCTCCTCTGTGTATTACTCATTCAACCTCTTTTCTGTGCAATTCTACCATTTTTCCCCTATGGTTTTCTTTTCATGTCACTGCCCCTGTTCCGTTTTCATTTCCTCCAAAGCAAAACATGAATCCCTTTTATCTGAGTTCTTTCAAATCTGATGAAACAAAATTACCTGGTTTTGCTTAGAAGTTTTATATTGTGTGTTCCCGTTCCTGGCTTATCTTTCGCAGATTTTATTAGTGTGGCCTTGTGTGTATGGACAAGGGTTGAGCATGCAGAAATTGCTAAACAATTTAATTGCTTATAATGAACTAATTCTAGGGGCCTTTCAAACTGCTTTTGGATTTCTAAATTTGCAAAAGGTTCAAGGGATGGCATTAATTATTGCAACTCCATGACAAAAAACTTCAGTTGGCCTATTTAATGCAGAATGTTTCCTCTGGCTCTTGAAGTTGAGGAAGACTAGGGGTTTGCTCCTTCTTCATGAATGTCAGCCATATGTCAGTAAAAGCCAGGCTTAGTAGTAAAAGAACCTTTAGATGCCATTTTATTTATTGGCCAGAAAGGCAGGTTTTTGCAGCACTGGTTGTGTCATCTGTTAGCATTACATAATCATGACTTGTGAGTGTATTTTTTCAGGTTAAAAGTTTTAAGAGTTTAGGTTTTCTTAACCTCTACAGTAGTAACTATGCTTCTTAAATAAATAGCTTTGGCAAATTGTTTTTCTTGGAAGTGGTAAGAAATAAAATCAGAAGACAAAGGAAAACATACACATAGCTCACTCTGGATTAATGATTTTGGATAGGAACCAAAATTATTTAACACTTGAAAATGCTAAGAAATCTATTAAGCAGCCATACATCAGACTTTGCAATGGGAACTGCATTTAACTCCATCTAAACATGCGGTATGAGATGAGTACATATATTAACACACTGTGACTGAATCATTGTAGAACTTACCCAGCTTACAGCTGAAGCATGGTTCTTCTTTTTGACATTTATTTATAAATCACAATTTTTGCAGTCAAAATTAAGTGTCTGTCTGTATTTGGTATAAACATAAGGTGCAGGGTGAGCAAAGTGGGAAATGGCATACTCTGCATCATTTTACCTGTGTTTTACAGGCAGGTTTTGGCTGTGTACTCAAAGGTTTTTCAAATTAATTCCAGTCCCCTGTCAACATTTTGGAGAGCTGAATTTTTCTCCCTGTACAAAGTCTTTCAGCTGGACTTCTCCATTTTTGTTTCATGTTTTGTTTTCTTTCATTGGAAACCTCAATTCTCTGATTAACCAGTTAGCCTTCAATTTGTTAGCTGAAAACTTGTTTCTCCACTGAGTGCCATGCGTTAGCGGCAAAGAAGATTGTATGAAGCTAACAGTAATTGCTTAACTTTCTCACTTCTGACTCTAAATAAGAATGAAAGATGATTTAACTTATAAAGATGAAGATAAGTCTGATTAGAAAAAACTATGACTAAGTGAAGCCTGTGGTCTTGGTGATCCCCCTCCTCACAGACTATTTCTCTAGGAGATTGCTGTACCCCAAGCCCAAAGTCATGCAAAACATCTGAACCCCACTGTGGAGAAGCCAGGCCAGGAGCACACCATTGAAGGCTGCATTGTTATATTTTGAATCTCTGGATAATATGAGTGTCATTTCTGTGTCTCAAGTGAACAAGCTTTTGTCATTTCTCACAGTGTGATACCAACTTTTCCCAGTTTGATATCCAGGTAAATTGTTGGAAATAAGTCAATGACATTTTACCAGTGGAGGATTTTGTTTGGTTTTACAGACCTCGGGTCCTAAAAAAGGGAATATAAATAATGTCTATTAGTATCCCTGCTAACTACTATGTGGTTTAGGCTGGGGTGGAAGGAGATGGCATTTGTGTAATGCAACAGCAGGATTGGAAGTACACTATTGCTTCTCGTTCATCCTGTGTGCATAGCTGCCATCCTGGGTTTTATATCCTCTGTTTTATTTCATTTTCTTGTAAAGCAAAATCCTAAGTATGTTACCCCAGCAGGTTAAATTTCAATTTACTTTAGCAGTGTTTCTGTATTTTTCTTTTTTCGTCTTTCTTTTTAAATCCCTCTGGGGATAAAGAGGCCACTATTAGGAAGATTGTTTCCTGAACTAGTTCCACTATAGCTTTTTTCACTGAAGCTGAAATATATATCTCAGGTTCAGCTTTCATAAGGTGATTAAGCTTCCACAGTTCAGTTGAAAACTGGAAAAGTCCAGTTTACTTTGTTACTTTGAATGTCTGCCTTACTTATGGTAACAACATCATGGTTTTCCTTGATCCAGGTGGTATTTGTTCTCCAAATCTGAGCTCTTTTCACCCCACATGCTTTTGTAACTACCTTTCGTTAGGTGGGCCTTTATATAGGTACCAGATAAGAAGACATTATCTCTTTATGGTAGTTAAATTAAACAGATTTTGCCTGCCATAATACTGACTGTGTGTTACCTATGTATTGAAGGGGTTAATGGAGCGGTTGCAGGCTGGAGGTGTTTATGTTGGAATGCTTTGACAATTGATTCCAGCTAATGGAAAAAAATGCTTTAGAAGTGAGCTGGTTCCGTTCCCACAGTGAACAACAGAGAGTGGAAACAACATTTAATAAACCTTTCAGAAGTAAATCCTGCGATTTTTCCTTTTACCACCGCCTGTGGAAGAAATGCCCAATTTCTTCTCAATGGGCAGGATTTCTTCCTGCAGTGTATTTGCCTTACTCTGTTAGGTAACAAGAGAAAGTCTTTGGACAAAAACATACTTGAAAAATATGTTCTGCTCATGTGTCCTCTAAGGCCTAAGTTTTATTGACTTTGCAGATTTTTGCTTAAATGGGAGGTTGACCAAAAATAGCCAGCCTTAAGATTCCTTTTCAGATGCCCCTAACTATCTGGTTTCCAGTAAATTGAAGAAATTTGCCTATATGCATCTCGTTTTACAAATATGGATGGTGCAAATTAAGATCCTTGTTGTACTTGGATTACAGGGGAATGTTGCATTTTCTGTGCTACCTGTGTGCCATCTTTATTTTAAATATTAGGGCACTTAAAAGATTTGGCAAACATAACCCTTTACTTATGAAAATAAAATATTATTACATTTTTTGTTATTTGGAGGGGTTTTTTACTCTAGAGTTCTCATGCAAAGTGGAGGGGCTTACAGTAATAATTTTGCTTTGCTAATTAAGATGATTATATACAGATTTAAATTAAGGAACAGTTTTGTTCTATTGACAAACCCTGCTGAAAAATCCAAGGTTTATTTTCCATTGAGAATTGGCATGATTTTTAAATGCAAGGCATATTTGTTGTGAACCATGAACAGTCTTTATGAAACCTGAAGAAGATTTGTGAAAACAGCCTGTAATAAAAATCACACATGCTTCATAAAACACTACTTGATAGATATCACTTGCACCATTAAGAACTAAACGACAAAGGATGTAATTTCAGTTCTGGCATACAATATTAATAGAAAGGCTTTAAAGCATCTTGCTGATGGGAACTATGACAACATGACATTGAAGAATTACAAACTGGAGACATCTATCTTAATCAGATTTTCAAAGTAAATGTCATAAAATAGAAAGTTATGTTATCTATCTTCATAGGGTCACATATCGTATAGGGTACAGCTTTTCAGCTTGTTTATTCTAAAAATATCAGGGTCAAAAAAATGTGCCTTTCAAGTAAGTTTAAAGCTCAGTTCATATACTTTACAAAGTTTTAGGGAATAGATTCATAACTGGTGCTTTCTATTTCTGCAGCAAGGCTATAAAACATTAGGGAGAGCTGAATTATAAAACAGCTGAGAATGCACAGGTATTATCAGTATGAAGATGTTGAGGGAAAATATTATGCTCAGTGGATGTGAAATAGAAACACAAAGTTACAAGTGTACCTTTAACTGGAAGGATAATGCTCCTCAAAATAACTCAGCTGGAAGACATTGGTAGAAGTAGTTTTTCTTCAGTTTCTAAAGCTTGCAGTTATTTTGCATGACTTGTTCCTTTGTCTTCCTGTGTATATTTAACGGGTAAAGAACAGTGTCCTTATAGCGTGTAGGAAATTATCAACATGTACTTTGTGGTTTAAAATGTTGCATGTTAGGTACGCCAACTGCCCTCCAGGGAGTTCCAGCTACTTCTCTCCACTTGTCATCTGGTCTTAGACAGACACCACATGAAAACCATGGGATCATTTTGAGTTTCTCCACAGTCAAATAAGTCTTTCTTCTCTTTCAGGACAGAAGTCTTTAATTCTCTTTAAAAAGTAAAGTCATGTTGTAATCTAAAGGAAAATGTGTAATATAAATGACAAAATTAAGGTTTTCTTTGTTATTTCTCCCAAACGTAGAATCATAAGCAAGGCAATGCACTCTGTCCGAGCTTATCCTGCATTAAATTCACTGGTATTTTCTCCACTGAATTCAGTGGTAGTTTCTCCCACATAGCTTGACAGGTTTTCAGACCCTACAGGCATTGTACTCATGAGGAGGCAAACATTGGCCCACTTTGATCAAGCTACTTGTTTGACTTTTGCCCATTTTATATTATAATAGTGTACACACACACAAGGTGCATATCTAGATCAAAGTGTCCTTGTCACTCCTCCTTATGCTTGTCACCATGTATCTAGCACAGGAGCACAGAGGAAGTCAGCAGCAGTGGCTGCGGGTTGATTCTGTTTCCATCTCTACGTCCATTCATTATAAGCCAAGCAGAGGAGGATGGGCAAGCTGACAGCAAATTGGAGTTGAAAGGACTCTCCTCTCATGGTAGGCAGTGTGTCACCTCAGTCCCTGGGTTGAGTGTGTGGCTTAGGTCCTTAAAGCATTTGGCAGAGCAGAGCCAATTTGGATGTGAATAAGACTAAGCAAATACTTGGGATTAACCACAAAATAAGCACATACAGCAACCTGTCTTAAATTACCCCTATGGGTTGTAGTAAATGATCAGAAAGGAAGCTTTGAGCTTTGAGCCTCACACACCCTGGCAGGAAAAACTGAACTGAAGCAGTAGTTCATTCAAAAGACAGACCTGCCTGATAACAAATGAACACTTAAATACTCAATTTTTTTTCTGAACACATAGCCTTCTTTATGTTTTCGTTAATTAAATGTGGCTTCTCATGGAAAGTGCTGCCAGACCAGAGACTTGTGGTCTTGGTTTTACTTGCCCCCAGGATCCCTGAAGCCATGGCCCTACGGCCGCAGGTAGCCTGTCCGTAAGCAGGTACTTAAAAAAAGAGCTCCTTTGGGAGTTCTAGGAATAATTAAGCCATAATACCCACTCTTTTCAATTTCCAGGGACTTCTGAGGTAAGTCCTACTTCTGCTTACCCTACTTTTGGATATATATGACCGTATGTCAATCAGGTAAAATTTCAAGTCCTTTGAAGGGTTTTATTGAGGAAATCAAACCAGTTCTAATAGAAATTACTTTTTACTGCTAGCAATCAAGGGCTAGCAGACCAGGGACCAGTGACCTGCAAACAAAAGGTTGTATTTTTTTAAAGTTTTCTAAACATTTCATTAGTTTTCTAAAACATTCAGGCTACTCCAAATTCTTACTTCTAGTGTGTATTATGGATGGTTCCTTTACCATGGCAGAGAGTTTTCTAAAGAGAGAATAGGAAAGGAGCAGCCTGACCAGAAAGAGTTAAGACTCTTGTAAACATAGATACTGAATAACATTTTGTTCACATTTGAAATGTTTATATCATAATGGAAGACTTTGCTTTTGTGTTTGTCATGAGTAAGTTCACATTAGTTATACACTGTTTAAAAGCCTAATCCTTATCAGATGGAAAGCACCTCTCTTTTTCTTAGATGAGTGGCTAGCTGACAGGTCTCAGTGATCTATCTGTTACAGAAAGACTATCACACAAAATATGAAACAAATTACTTTTTTTCATGGATACTTGATCTGCTTTTCTGCCTCTTAATTAGCCCCTTTCCCCCACATGGCTGTAGGTATCATAAATGTCTCTCCTTCCTATGCTGTTCAAATTCTGTAACAATTAAATGATAAAATTAATTAAATGTAGATTACTTTTTGAAAAATAAAAGAGGAAAAGGTTTTGTGAAAGGCTGCAGAGCTGCATATAATTTGCCTCTGCAATTGAAATGGCTGTTTTGCTTCACTGTGTTTCCCTAGGGTAAATAACAATTTAAATATGTTTTGAAAAAATCATGTAACACAGTAAGACAGCTTTCTACCCAATTTCCTGTGACTTTTCCGAGTTCTGTACATATGTTCACACACATAATTATCTGATGTTGACTTACTCAACAAATGCCTTAAAAGTGTTGAGTTTCTTTGTTGCACCTGAAGAACTTTGACAGACTGGTTGCTGGGCCAGTTTATGTTTGCTTCTTGCTGCAGAAATCTTCTCTTTAAGATGACTGGGATTGCTCTGCAGTCATTAATGTCTAAACCAAACAGGAACGTTATAGTTAAAACTTAACATCTTTAGATCTAAGCCTACCTGTACCTACCCGTATCCGCTTATTTTTACTCTAAATTAGACATTCCCATTTAGATTAAATCAATTAAGATAGCATTTAAAATCCAATTTAAAGCAAAGCAACTGTACCTCTCTGGAATAGTTTTTAAGTATTTCAACCCAACTGTACTTTGTCAGATATGAATGCTTTTTCTTCTAGTAAGAAACTGTGGTTTGTTTGGAGGGAACTGGCCAAGTCCCAGGGCTGCTGTCTCTTCAATAACCAAGGGAAGAAGTATTTCCCTCTAGGACTCCCGTTTGCCAACAAATTGGTTGATAGGGAGGAAAGATGAGTTACAGGGTCTTGACACTCGATATTGCAGCACATAGAGGGCTGTTATTACAGGGAGTAGTATCCAGAGCTGCAGAGTTTATGAAGTACATATTGTGTCATCCCACTGTCCTTATAAACTTCTTAAGTAGGAAAAGCAAGAAAAACGGAACTATTCTGGCAGTAATGCTGATTTCTCAGAAGAGCTGGGTGAATCACTTAGCATAAATGCCTCAGTTTCCCTGCGTGCACAGTGAGAATATTTTCAGTGTCACAGGGATGTTGAGAGGTTGTTCCTCCACAAGACTTTTAGCTTTGTGTGAAAGCCTCAGTAATACTGAAAGCTGTTCTTTAGCTCTTAACTCCTTAAAAGAGTAAAAAAGGGAACCTGGCTCCAGCTTAGCAATGACATTCAGAACATGACTATTGTGATGATTCTCGCTTCCTCACAAATCAGTGGTGCAACATTAGGGTTTTGTTAGAAATTGTGCAGCAATCAGAAGAGCAGTGTATTGGGGAAATCTGACGTGTTGAAGGAAAGATCCAAAAAGCAGTCCTCAGTGATCTCTCATTCAGAATAATGGTGTAGGACTGAGCAAATTTAGAGGAGTATAGATTTTAGCTCTGTTGATTTATGGAAAATCTAACTTTGTTAAATGCAACTCTACCTGTGGCTTTTGCATAGTCAGAAAAGAAATAAATCATTCCAGATTTTTCAGGCATTTTTGATTTTGAGGAAGCTGTAGATTCCCTGCCAATTGAAGCCACCCTCAAACACAAGAAAATGTCACTTGTCAGCATTCTGTGGAGAGAGAAAGTGAGAGTGGAAGACAAGTGATCTTTGCCAAATTGCACTTGCTGTGGCCTTCTAGCCCCCTTATAGCCTCCCTTAATTTCTTTTATATGTTCCTCTGTATCTTCAGTGTCAGTAATGTTTATATGTTATATAGCAGAAGGGCCTTTTGGTTCACAGTAAATTTATAGGGAAATAATCTAAATCCCCAATAGCGGCCTGTGTAGCCCTATGGTCTGAGTAATCCAATTTCATTCTTCCAGCATATTTTCAGAATAATTATTAAATCTGTGCATTTATTTGTGGAGTATATAAATACCCTTTACAGAACCCTCCTCATGGGGCAGAGTGTGTAGGAAGGTCTGACATCTACCTGAGACAAGCCTGGCACTCACACCCTCCTTTGTGCAAGAGAACAACGATGATCAATCCTCTACTTCGTCTTTAGCAGAGAATGGTGCAAGACCTTTAGTACTAAAAATGATAAACTGAAAGATTGATTTTCAGCAGAGATTGTAAATGAGAAGAGAAATTAATGAACAAGAGGGGTGTCAGGATAACATTTCAGCTGGTGGGAGCTGCAGTGGAAGAGGGTTTTGCACTGATCATGGCAAAACTGTCCATAAAGGTTAGGTGGGTAAGAGAGTCAGAAAGGGGCATAAAAAAGAGAAGTCTGATCCTAAGAACAATTTTAATTAATTTATCTATCTGATTAAAATAAATTAATGCAAATTACTTCATTCCACCTGCCATTTTTCTGTAATTTTTGTAATTAATTTGTTTAATTAATAATTTATACAGATGTATTTGCATGTGTAATTATTACAGACACATGTGCACATATATAATTATTTATATACACATCCACCTATTTATTATGGCCACAGTTAATTTTGCACCAGCTGATAAATAGCTTGTTATCTAAATCAGATAAAATTTTAAGTAGACGTGGGGAAAATTCTTTGCTCTAGTGTTGGTCTGTTAACTTTCTTTAGCTGGCTTGTTGAAATGTGGCTTAAAGCCCTTGGTAGTGATTGTAATCACATGCAGTGACAGCCTTTGTGTCAGTGTTGGTGAAGATAAAGCTTATCAGTTGTATCCTACCTGGACTGGAATTTTGCATTAATATAAAAAATAATATTGCATTAATATAAAATTTCACTAGCAGTATAAATGCTGTCATTCTTTTAATGAGAGATTCCGCATTGCTGTTGTTTGCGACAAAAGCCGTGTTGACCACGCAAAATCACTGAAAAGAAGAATGTGGTTCTCAGAAAGGAAATTATTCCAAATACTTGCTTTTTCTGTTTAAGTCTATTTCTTAACATTTTCATGTTGTCTTATGTTCACCACCTGGGAAATTGCTCACAGTTAAGTTAATTTTGTAGCAGTCACCTGTAAGTTACTGGAAACATCTGTTTCAACAGAAATATTTTTCCTGTGTTCTCTGTACCAGCGTTTTATTATTGAGTTTGTAACAATTTGCAGTTATAACCAGTTCCAAAAGGGAATTGCTTATGGAAATCAAACAACTAATTTAAAAACTACCTAAAAGCTTTTGCACTGTGAGAAAAGTGCATGTCCTGTATCTTTTGGTGCTTATAACACTTGTATTTATATTATGAAGTAGTTTCTGCTACGTTAGTGTAGGAAATAGATTGTAATTTTAATTACATAATTGTTAAGTGTTACATGTTTAAGTGTCATTAGTCATTGCTAAATTGTGGTAAATTAGGTGTCAAAGTTTCTTTAGTTTTGTGTGCATTGTGTTGTAAAAGGTTTGTCTTACATTTATGACTTATTTGCCACTGATTTTATGGAACAGATTGCTAAAACCTAACATTGATGGTGGTATTTGATTGCAGGTTTTGCTGTTTTGAGGTTCTGGGTTTAAGCTTTATGAGTGTTGTGCGCTTTGGTTAAGTCAGAAAATATTTCCTTTTGTTTCGATGGCCTGACTCTCTTATCACCTGTGACTTCCTTCAAACTGTATTTATATTGCATGGTGTGAAATTGGAAAATCTGTTCTGTGTGTGTTCTAATGGATGTGACGGTCATTAAGTATATGAGTCTTCTGACGTTGTAATCAGATGTGAATCAGTCTGTTAAATATCCATGAAGCAACATCTGCTTCACAGAGTGACCTTCTGCTAAAGAATACTTAGCATCTATTAGTAGATCATAGTGCAGATCTGCCTTATTTGAAATGCACTAAACTCGAGTAGTCTACTGCTGTTTAGCAACTAGCTTGTAATAATTTATTGCAGTTAAATAAAGCTTAAAAAACTCCATTAAATAATTATAGGGATTATATGCATTTTGAAAACCTTTGTGTTCTACTGAAATTACCCATTTAATTTCAGGGTTGGTTTGTTAAAAAAAGCTGAAGTCTAAAGGCGTATTAGGGGATCTGTCAGATGCTATTTTCTGTAGGTGTTAATAAAACCAGATTAAAAAAAAAAACTGAAACAAATTAAAACCAAAAGCAATTTTACCATCTGTTGTGTATTAATTAGAACTTGGTGTATCAAGGGTAAACTTGCTCTTACAGAATGTCACTGAATGTCTGCTAATAGAATAATATCAAATATATTAGATGACAGGATTATATTGAATTTCTCATTCTGCTTTAGTTGTAGCAAATGCCAAGATGTTGAATTTTAATGTAACGAACTTTAATTTTCTTTCTTCTTAGAACAACCTCCAAATAACCAAGGCCAGTCGACCCTGCAGCCTTTGCCACCTTCTCACAAGCAACATTCAGCACAGCATCACCCATCCATCACCTCACTTAACAGAAACTCACTGACAAATAGGAGGAATCAGAGTCCGGCCCCGCCGGCTGCTTTGCCCGCCGAGCTGCAAACCACACCTGAGTCAGTCCAGCTGCAGGACAGCTGGGTGCTTGGCAGTAATGCACCACTGGAAAGCAGGTAATTACTTAGCTACTATTACAGACTGTGGCAATGCTAAAGAAAACATTTAATTTAATGAAAGTTGACCCGCAGCTGATACTTCCCCTCATTCAGCAAGCAAAACTGAAAAGTTTTCAGTCCTGAAAAATATGTCTTCACTCTAAAATCCTCAATGACACTCTTCTTTCTTACTGTCCTATTCCAGAGTAATTAGAGTATGTTAATTTTTCCAGACAAGTATTTTCCTTCCTGTTCATAATCTGTGACTTTTGCCTGTTTGAAGAAATTTCTTGCCTTGCTTGCCAGAAATGTGTCAAATATGTACTGTCATACAGATCAAATGTCAAATAACATTCAGTAACAGTTTTTAACTCTTATACCTGGTACCTTTAAAGAAATACTTATGTGAAGCTAGGTGTTTTTAAAGGTGCTAGGATTTGGTGAGACAAAAGAACTCAGTTCCGGTGTAATGATAAATTTGCCATTGATAACTGGCTCTAGCAAAGAAGCAGCTAATATGAAGAGTGACACTGGCTTTTTTAGATGCAGAATGAGCTATTAAAAAAAAAATGATAGGACTTACTGGCACAGAGCCAAATTTACCTACAGTGGTTAATTAGTACTCATGTAACACTCAATCAGCACTAATTTTTTATTAAGGAAAGCCATAATCTTCAAATTTAGTTATTAAACTCAGCATTTACTACTATATTTAAGTTGACAGTAATTCCTGAAAGTGTTTATGAAATCCCTTCAGTTTATTCTTTGAATCCCTTTAAATTATGTTATATAGGAAAGTAAAGATGATTTTGACTAATTTAAAACATACATGACGTTAAGATTATCTTTTAAGTAGTTTTTGTTGCCATAGATGTTTCAGGCGACTCCTCTGTTAGACAGTTTGGAATGGCTATTCCTTTTCTTAGTTTTCTTGGACTCTTCTGTGCTGTTTGTGAGACATAAGCACTATGGAACAGCATTCCACTGAAGAGATTTCATCATCATATTCAAACAGTTTAATACTTAAAGAAATAATTTTCTTATAGAACAAGTAAGTTTGTAGTGGGGAAAAAGATGTTTGATGTTTTCCTGATACTAGTTAATCTTAAGTAGATGGGTTAGGTCTTTTATGTTTGCTTCTATTGCCATATTTGTTTTTATTGGTGTTATAAAGGTGTAGGACTACTTGAATGAGAATGCCTCTTCCAACCATAAGTATTTTTTGCAGGGTACAGCCTTTTATCTTTTAAATATTTCTGATTAAAAGCTAAGGGTATTTTGAATGTTCAAGTTTTGAACACTTGTGAATGAGGTAAAATGTAAAAGTTTCATGTAGAAACTGACAGAACCCTACTACTAATAGTGTTTTTTTTGATAGTCTTTCTTGGCTGGAACTCCGGAGGTGTAGAACGCATCTTATTTGTCATTGATTTTTCCCCTTTTGGTTAAGGTTCCCTACTGAGTGGGATTTTCAGGCTCAGTATCAACTATATTAACAACTTTGTGATAGGTCTCTTCCTTAATTCTTTTCTTGGACTAAAAGAAGTTTATTTCCTCTTTGGCAATATTTTAGTTTATGCTTATTGTTGGGGGTTTTTTTCCTTCTCTCTTTTTTTTTTAATTTGACATAGATGATAGCCATTTACAGGTAGAGAATGTGAATGTCAGCCTATATACACAACTGTCTTTATAGCTCGATAGGCTCATACTGATGATGGGTAGCATAAAAATGACATACAATTTGCTGTCATGTATAGCTGGGCAGTGAATTGGCTGGGTTTGTGTACATGCATGTAGGTGAGACGGATGTATTTGCAAAGCTTGGAGGAGGTTTTAGTCCCTATCACTCTGCAGTATTAGTGAAAGAGATTTCAGAAGATATATATTCCATAATATTGGATTCAATTGTGTTTTTAATAGAATGTACTGCAATTTGGCTCTGTGCAAAGTACTATTAACAAGAACTAATGGATTTGTGTGAAGCATTGCTGTTACTGGCTAAAAAGATGAACTGTAAGGTTACAGATCAATGATGTCCAACAGAAACTCCAATTCACATTTTTTTAAATATAAAAAGACTCTTCGCTTAAATGTTTATGAGAACCTAAAACTGTAACTTGAATGAATTGAGTTATGGAAATGCTTCTTTCATCTTTGATGCCGTCTTTAAATGACAACAAGATTATCAAGCAGAGGCAGAAATTGTCTTCCCTCTATTTGGGCTCAGTAAAAATCTACATTAACAAAAAAACCAAGACAGTAAAAGAGTATTTCCTGTAGGTTTCCTGCAGGTTTCCTGCAGACTACAGGACCTTTCATTGAATATTTAAAGATCTTTACTATTTGACTGTTCCCTAGCCTGCTGTAAGTTAGGTTCATTTGAAGAGCCAATAGATCTGCTGGAGGAGCCAGCACTAGAGAATAATATGAACTTCTGAAGAAATCAAAAAACTTTCCATTTTGTTCTTTGAATTATTGTTTGGACAGCCCAAGTTATGTAAATACATGTCAGGTGTCTGAATATGATAAAACATTATTTAGTAATTAAATATTAGTAGGATTTTTATTATCATTGAACTTTAAGTTTTCATTCACCTACTAGTTTTAGTAACAATTTCTTGATCGCCGGTATCAGTAGTTACATTCTCATGACTTTGAGTTCCAGTAGGATCTAAATTATGATATTTAAAAATACATAGTAAATCACTTCTTTAAATGCTCTTTCTGTTAAATATTTGAATGTGCAGAATTTTTTTAATGCACAGTCAATTATGAATGTTAGAGATGCACAGAGGAAAAATATGTTAGAACTCATAAATGTGTAGATAAAAATAAGCTGGTAGCATCTCTTAGTACATTTGCTGGGAAGTATTTCATTAATTTTAGTCATTGAATGTAAAAGATCAATTTGTTGTTAAGGGGAAATTTACATATTCCGGTCAAGGAATATATCTCTGAGAATATTATGTAACTTTATTCAGAATCTTTGCTAATGTGCCAGTGAATCAAAGAAGAGCTTTGCTTTTTCTTACTAGATTTGCTGAAAAAAATACCTCATTTGAAAGATGGCTGCATTTTGTATGATGGACTGTGAATTTTTGATAGAAACGAGCCAAGAAATGAAACATGTTTTTCATAGTTTATACAGATACTGCTTAGTCTTCTCTAACCACTTAGTATCAAAAGTAAAGTCGTAGGAACATTACTGTATTCAGCTACTTAGCTACTTATTTTACCCAGAAAAGAGGAAGGTGTTGGTTGAAGTAATACTTGATGGCTGGAAAATGTTTTAGCATTTTGAAGGATTTAATTAAAGTACTGGAATATCTCAGAAATAGTATAGACAAAATATTTCCTGGAATGTGTTACTTCAAAACTGTTCTGTAAACTTGATTCAAAGTTCATTTTAGAATGTGAAAACTTTAGAAACTCCTGAAGTGTGATGAACATACATATGTCATTATTGGGGTGGACTACCAATGATCCAATTGCCTTCAATATTGATTAAGGTGTGGAAAGGGTGTTGATAGTTTCCAGGGAAGTTTTAAATCAATTTGTGTAGAGGCTGATTGATTGTCCGCAAAAGCACGGGGTTGCTGGAGATTAAAGTCTGCTCAAATCAGCTATTTTACGCATTCCACCCACTCAACAGTGCCTGGTTTAATCAAATTTAAAACTGTTCTGATCTGTAAGTCTTCCAGGTTTTCACACATGGACTTGATTAAAGATTTTACTTCTATTGAGAAGGTGCGTGGTACAAAATAAAAGCAAAAACTGGGGATGGAATTCAAGTCCTGCTCTTCTGAAGACCCTGTTTATCACTGTGGGTGTGTCACATTGCTGATCTGCAAGTTGAAGAAACAGGACTCTACTTAGATTGCTGACAGCATGAATGCATTTAAAAAATTGACACGCCATAATTATGGGATCATTATATACACACATTAGAAATTAAGTATTGTTTTCAAATATTAAAGTCAAAAAAGTTCTGTTTTCTTCTGACATTCTCTTACAGTCGGGTTCTCACTGAGCATCTGTTTAAATCCTAAAACACCAAGCCCATATGCTTACAAGCTTTCTTTGATGGCAATAGTGTCTTACTTTAGATTTTTGCTTTATCCCTCTGGCATCTTTCCTGCTCAAATATCCCTTGCTGTCACCATAAGTACTTGGAATCTGATCATAGTGTGTATTTTGTCCCCTGGCTCTTAGGCAAGCACCAGTAGTCCAGAATTCAGTAGCATTTGCACAGTGTTCCTTGCGTTTATCATTCCCCTTTTCAGAGGTACACAGTCATTGAAGTAAGAATGGACCCAAGTATTTTTTCCCCACGTTAATCATTCCCTCTTTTAGATAGGACAAAAGAAATGTGTGGTTCTAAACAAAGTAATAGTGGCTTACTTCATTTCTCCCCCTCATTTCCTCACTATTTCCAGAGAGAACCAGAGACTGCGATGCTTCTTTTGCCTCTCCTGCTGCTGTGCATTGTCATTTGCAGAACATGAGATCCCCATTCACTCTGGTAGCCAGCCCTCTGCATATTTTTCTTGCTGGCTGGCTGTGCCAGATAGCCAGCAAGAGACTGTCTTTTAATAGTCTCAGTTCAGTTTTATTACTTCATCTCTGGTCCAGCCTCATCAAGTAAACAACATCCCCCACTATGAACTGCTTAGTCCTTCAGCCTGCCTTGCCACAGGCAGCAGTCAGGAATTTTATTCAAGGACTTGCACGTAAGTAAGGGATCACCAAAGGGTAATGACCACCTAAAGGTATCCTTATAACACTGTGTCTTCAGGTTACAATGCAGCATGTAGTTCTGAGGACAGCATGGAAGGCAGATAAATCCCACATTCAGTTTTGCACAAAGTTACGCAACAGAATTTGTGGGATCATCCCATTCTTTAATTTGAAATTGCACCTCTAATTTCATTTTTTTGTATCTTTATGTATAGAGAATTAGAAAGTCAAGCAGTCCTTGCAAATGGTCATGACAACCTTATAGAGATGGATGTGTTTTCTCCAACATATCACGATAGCAGTTATGGGTATGTGACTCTTAAGTGTTTGCATGATGCTAACTATTGACACAGAAGACAAAGTGTGATTTTTTTAAAAAAATATTGCAATAGGGAAACATCTGGAACAAACGTACTTATCCTTTTGTCTGATTTTTTTTAAATTAGTCTAAATAATTTGTCATACTGACTCATAGCAGATACAAAATGGTAAACTTTGCCAAATCTTTCTTGCTTTGACTTAAGACATTAAGAATGCAATTGACATTGTATTAATTCTCTATGGCCCAATTCTGCAGGCTGTTGCAAACTATTTGTATGATTACAGATTTGCCAGATCTGATCCTTAGTTTGTAATGTATTTACTACTTGGCAAATATTTATTTTAGAAATATTATGACATACTAATATAGCATGGAGAATGACCAAAGAAGTTAACAGGAGTTACATACCTAATCTCTAATATTTTTACCAGCTAGTTTGAGATTGCAATGGCTGATAAATATGTAACTGTAAATAGAGAATTCCATATAAATTAATATTTCAATTTAAATAAAATTTCTATTTTAGAATTGTTCCATATCTACTTAACTTTGTCAGTAATCTATGTCTAATTTTTGAAGTATGTTTTGGCATTCTTAAGCCAAATCAATATAATTCGTTTCTGATCCACACACACACACACAGAAAAAAACCCCTGAAAAGCAGTGCCATTTCTGAATTGCTGATCATAAATTTACCTTTTTTGTTTGTGTGTTTATACTCCACTAAAAATCAGATTTTATGTCCAAATTCTGTTTTGCTAATGGTAACTCCTAAATTAATAAAACGGACAATGTGGTATTTGATTAAATGAGGAGATCTGCAATGGCGTACTAATTAATCTGTAATATATATTGACACAGAACATTGATCTGCTTCTCCCAAAAACTCTTAAGCTTTCACTTAGCCACAAATTAAAATCAACAGCAGGAAGAGACTGGTATGTTAAATTCAATTAGTCAATCACTATAAGCAAACTCAAAGATATTGCAGATATTTGCCAGAAGATCCCAATATATTGTCTTCAAAGTAAAAATGTAAGCATACTGTATTAAAACAGAACAAAGCCAAATAATATTGTTCCCTGTAGAACAATTACCATACAATACTGGGTCAGATGCATAAGTGGTGTAGTAGAGTTAATAGAACTGTCCCTGGTTTATGCTTTGTATGTTTGTAATAGGATCAACAAATGTAAATATTTTAGCAAGTGGAGTATGTTATATGAAATTTCTGTTAGTTGAGACTAATTCAGGTAGCAATACAGTGAAATTTATCTTGTTTGTAATCCCTTCATTTTTAAAGTTATGCTAGCAGGGATCATCTCCTAGTGTGAAAGTTGTCCAGAGATAATAATACATCAGTTCTAAAGCATGATAGGTTTGCTATCAGCATGAAGATTCAGTTTATCAATGTCACTAACATACTGTGTCACAGCTAGAATCATTATATATTTGTTTCTTTGTTTTCATGTCATGCATGTATTACATTATGATACGCTACTTCTTCATTTGTATGGCTTACAGAGAGAAGATTAATCTAATTAATTTGACAATTTTAGTGTTAAGAATGACTATAGAAATAGACATTTTATGTAGAAATTCTAATATTTCATAGGCCTAGACCTAAAGAATAGTTGTTTATAGTTTGGAGAGATGTATTAAAAGCGCATTAATTATCATAAGACAGCTGGAAATCTCAATGTATTTTCATGGTATGTATTGTTGGCTTTATTCTTTTCTCTGATGTACAAACATATCTTAGTGTACCTGTTGACAAATCAGCTTAGTTTGAAGTAAGAAGTCTGTTTTCCTTTTACCTACCTGATATTCCTATTTCTCACGTTACTTAGGTGTCAAAATCTGAAAGTATGAAAGATTCACTATCAGCAAATGACTGTATTTATATTACTTATAGATAAAGCTTGCTGGTATTTTCTCTTTCTGTATTTTTCTATATTCTGTATTTTCTGTTTTCTGTTGTCCCCTCATTTTCTGACAATTTCATGCTTTTGCAGGGTTGGTGTTGGAAAGCTTCCTGTTGTATTTAAGTAGGAGTTCTTTGCAAGGAGGTTAATTCAGGATTTTTGTCATCTGTTTGGGAGAAAGTTCAGGAGAGCTGAGTTTAGTGCATACTGTATTAAACTTAATAGTGGTAGAGGAGAAAACTGAAAGAGGCTGAGTACAAAAGGGACAGGAGTGGGTGTCCAAATGGGTAGATGGAGTAGTCCATAAGGAGGAACTGAGACTGGTTGGTTAAGCAAGATGGGACATAAATGAAATACTAGAGGACTAGAGGCTGAATATCTAGGACGAAAACCGAGATAATTTCTTGTCCTTTACTGCTTTTGATTATTTTTGAAATCATTTTGAATTGTATGCACCTCATCACCTATAGAACTGACTCAATGTGGAGAGAAACCTTGGCTACTGGCATATGCTCTACTAGAGACAGAGGACAGAAATAATCAAACCATAGATTTTCTATCTGTGATGACCTATGCAGATAAGAAAGGTTTCAATATGATTTCTAAAGTTTTTTCAAACTTTCTTAAATAAAATCACAAGTTAACGCTTTAGTTAAAAAACGAATTCATAAAGCTAGCACAAAAAAATTGCAAAATTAAAAGCTAACTTCTTTCTGCAGTTGCTTGGCTGCAGCTGAGCTTGCTATCCCAGTAAGTGCAGGTCAAGTTGAACCAGAAGGGAATTTTAACACATTCTGGAGATTCTTTCTGTCACGTTCAAACAGGTGAGGAAACAATAGCAAATGTCGTGGCAAAACAAACACCTGGATGACTTTATTGGGCCTGCATTCAGCATCTCTGATAATGCTGATTGCATGAAGAGAAGACCATCTGCAAAAAGGTGTGTGTGGAAATGAGTACCATAAAAGATAAAGCGTCACCCTCCTCTGGGCACAAGTTGTAATCCTCTGCCTTTGTGAATCCATGAGTGGTGCTCTCTCAGTTCTATGAAGTTTGGCATCTTGCACAGGAGAGACTATGCACACATAGTATTCAAGTTTTCATCAAGGAACCATGTCTGGGAAATAGGAATGACTGTTGCATCACACATCTGTGCACAGTTGCCAAGCTGGTCACAGTGGCTGTAACTCAGAGGTTATGACAGTGCTGTTGTTGTAGTGACAGACTCTGGCTGTGTGAGTGACTGCTTATACCATGGTAGTGGCAGCCCAGAGTTCATCACGAGTTATCATAGGCTCCGAATTCCGAGAGAAACACACCTGTGGACATCAATAAGTGAGCTAACTTTTGCATTATGATGGAATCTTCAGCCTGCTTGCAGCTTGAGGCAGAATCAGATCCTCTCAGTCACTGGCAGAATAATACTTCACCTCTTTAAATTCCTTCTGGTTTTATTTTCATTTAAAATGTCCAGTAGCTTAGTCAGTCCAGACAAAATTTCAACCTTTATTCCAACTTCTGAATTAATCCTTGGGTACATAATACAGCTCTGGGTCCCTCATAAACTATTTTTCTTTTTGAAATACTCTCTGTGCCTTTTGAGACATTTAGAGCAATTGTTCTCTTTCAACTTTATGAAGACAGCAAGGGTAGTAAAAAGATTGGAGGAGTAGCTGTGCTCTACATTCCTTTGATTTTCTGCTTGGAAAGTGAAACTTATTCACTATTTAAGATAGGAACTGGCTAAGGTTAGAAAGCCTCATCTCAGAGACACCTTTTCCTGTCTCTGTCTTGGTAGGGATACAATTCCAGAAGAGCAGAGAAGATAAGGAAGTGTAATATAAATCCTTACTGGCATTTCAGGTCCTCACTGCAAAATTCAGAAGCTTTCCTCTGCTCTCCTTTCCTTTGGAGAGAGGAGAACTGTAATAACAGGAATATTGTATCAGAAATGCTGAATTCAGTATAAGAAAGTGCAGTAAAGGGCTGCCAAGTTCACTCCCAACTGCTGTCTTCTTCAGAAGTGAACATCACCAACAGTAGCAAGAGCCAAGTTACTTACTGGAACATAAGTGGAAGTCTGTGTAAGTACTAGTCCTCTGAGAGACCTAGAGGCAGCCTGTAAGGCAAAAGAACTGCTTGATATTTTTTCAGCATACATAGATCTAGTTTCACTCTCATCTAGAAGATAAGTAGTGGGACAGTCCTGCAATGAACAGTATGAGTAGCTACAACTTGGCCAGGTTTCTTTCCTTGTTCACCCAGCACAAGGCATTCTTTGCATTGGAGTCTCTTGCTCATTTCTGCAAAGTGTGGCTTAGCATTTTATGTTGTCCTTGTTCATCTTCACAGAGAGCAGCATAGCAGAGAGCAGCACAAAGGAGCAGGCTTGGCAGAGCCATCTGATTATTCAGTTTCTTTTGATCCTAGATATGCAGAAATGAACTCCTCCTCCTCTGGGGTTCAGAACTAGCAGCCCAAATCTGAATTTGGAGAAACAAATAAGAGGGTAACAGGTGCCCTCTGCATCCTGTAGCACTGTATTCTTTCTTGTACCACCAAGAAGGTAGTGATGATGAAGAGGAAGATTTACTCTAACACACCGAAGGAGAGGAAGTTTGGGGCTTTTGTCAGCATTAAGTCCTTCAAGTCATCATGTCCTGGTGACTTTCACAGCAGACTGGGACACTGTCTTGTCTGAATTGCTCTTTGAAGCTTCAGCTGCAAGTTGTTATGCCTGACTTCTCCATTCTTTCTCCAGCAGCCAGCAGTGGGGCTGTGGCCTGCAGGAGCCAGATGTGAAAGAACATACAAGCAGTAAGGAAGACACTTCAGCTCTAGTAGGACTTTTGTTCTTTCTTGGATGTCAATGTTAGGTTTGCAAAGAAAGCGGGTCCTGGTGTAAACCCAGCCAAATTCAAGTAAGGGTTGCCATATGTAAAGTGTTTTTCTGAAACATTTGAATAATCTGGTAGAAGGAGCTAATCTCCATTTCCCACAGATGTTTCCTCTGTGTTTACATATGGGTAATAGCTGGGATAATAGCTGTCTTCTCTTTCTTTCTTTCCCCCAAACTTTGATCATCATTTCATCTGCTGTGATCTTGAAGCTTTTTTCAGTATTGTGATAGCATTAATAATGACTCCAAGGAAGCGGAAATTCACTTTTATTTCTTCCTAAGAAATTTTTTTATCGCAATTCTGCCCAGAAAATAAACTAAGACAAATTCACAGCATAACACAGTTTCTGTGCTGGCTTGGAGTTATGTTAAATGCAGCCATATGGTTCTGTGGAAGTCAGTCATAAGCCTGTGCTAAGGGCAAGCACCACCAGCTACAAGGTTTCATCTCTGAAGAATGTTAAAAGAAGATGAAGACAGGCATAAAGTGTTCACAGAGAAACAAAAATCCAATTCCTGCTAGAGCCTGCTGGGAAAGCTTATCTCATGCATCAATGAACCAGAGTTCACATGAAACCTAGCCAGTAATTTCTGTTATCTTTTACATCTTTCCTGTAATGTCAGTCGGCAGAGATTAATCTTTTCTTTCTATCTTTTTCCTCAACTCCGTGCAAGGAATCATATTTATTAATGTGATCTATCCATTAGTGAATCAGGCAGAGTTCTCTAATGTCAGGTGGCAGGTGAGGGTCATGGTCTCTCTCAGAGAACACAGTTTAATCCAGCATGAATAGGGTCTGTCAGCAGAGAGAGGGCACACGAGTCAGTAGGTGCAGTACTATGATTGATCACAATCTTGGACCACCGTCTTTTGCACGTTTAATGGTTTTCTCCTCATTCTGACAGGTAATGTATGTCACAGGAGTTTTCTGAACAAACCAAAAAGCATGATAACCCACTCACAGGAGGGAAAGTTCAGCTGGTTTGCATTCAAGAAAGTCAGGGAGAGACAAAAAAAAGCCTTAAATGAGAGAAGTTGAAGCAAACTAAAATAGTTGCAGCTGGATTTATCCCCTCCTCTCTCTAACTTTCTTAAGATTAACTGATCTCTTTGTATGGAAATGGCAAATAAGCTGCTAGGTCTTTGGACAGAGATAGACATGCACTATCTCTGCATGTGTTAGTGATGATATATTTAAGGTTGAACTCCCAAACTTCAGAAGTGTGTTCTGTCTGAAAGTCTGTTCTGCCCATTTGAAACATCAGAAAAATAAAAATATAAAGTTTCAGCTACCCTTATGTCTTATTTGCTTACATTGGCCTCATGGTGCTGCCAAACTTTTGTAGAAGGTTCCCCTATGTTTTTGAAAAGCAGAATTATTGATTACTTCTGTCTCCAGATAGGTGCATTATGAATTGGACCATTTGGGGAGCAAGATTTGGTGGTTAACTTTTAGTTCAGGTGAGCAGTCGTCACACTTTTGTTCATTACAAAACAGAATAGTTAACAGTTTTTATTCCTAGGAATTCAACAATACCATTATATTAAACGTCAAACCCAGATCATTAGGATTACTATTGAATTCTAAGCAGAGGAGTTGGGTCCTGATACAGGAGTATGACACCAAAACATAAATTCACTAAAATTTACATTTCTCTCAACTTGCATTCACTCAAAGTGGATTTGATAGAAGATTTTTCCATCTCTGGAGCCTTAGGAGAACACAATTGATGTGTTTCTAATTCTAAATGTCTAAGGTGTAGCTATTACCTCTTGTGCCTTGGAGTGAATCCAGGCTAACAGATTGAGGACCTTAACAGAATACATAAGACATTTTGCCTGGGCTTGCTTAAAAATGTGTTAATTCATGTAATAATGTCCACAGATTCCACACACCTTAGAGGCAAATAGATAATTTTTAACAGAGTTAGATACTGGCAGATTTGAGTTGGTTTGGGGGGAAGATTAACCTGTGCTCCACAATGTGAAAACTGGTGTGCTCATTTCATAAAATATTTAATTTTTGATTACAGAAAAAAGAATGGTATTGCCTTAGCTGGAAGAGTCCAGTAAAATACAGTGATCTTTTGAGTCAACAGTGATCTCTTCTACTGGTGATTGCTATTGTGTCCAGAGTTTTTCTCAAGTTGCAAGGGCAACAGATGAGTCAAATAAAATAGATTAGTGGACTTTTTGCTTACATGAAATAAATTTTTAGTGTCCCAGATACATCTAAATATATGTGGATATTTTGATACCTAGAGGTAAAAGAAAAAAAAACACAAAAAATGTTAAGGATAGTTTTTCTTTCCTCTTTCACATCTCTTCAAGTCACTTTCTATTCTGTCAACTTCCGAATGTCAGTTTTGATTTATTCTGCACTGAAACAACAGGTATCTGAAAATAGCTTTTCTCCTCTCCACAGTTGCCTTTGCCTGACCCATAAAAAGCCTAAATTTTGCTTTTTTGCTTTAGGCAATTAGTTCTTAATGCTTTTGTGTATTTTACTCTAAAAATAAAGTGAACCAAACAATGGTATTATAAAAACTTGTCTTTGTGTACTGCAGGGCAAGCAGTACATACTCATTATACAAGAGCAAGGAAATAAACAGTTAAATTTAAATTGAAATTGATAGAAGAAAATACATTTTGATATAGTGCGTGTTTAGCCTGCAGAACAAAATGCCACAAGACATCAGTGAGAGCATGAGTTTTGGACTGTTTAGAGAAAGAGCAAGCTGTTGGTGAATAAACAGACTGCTAGGCATTCATTCCCTCCCTTTGTACTGGCCATTTTCAGACAGGGTGTTGTTCTTGATGGTCTACCCTACTACAGTAATTCCTGTTTCTGCTTATTTGGTTACAGTTTTACACAGCTTTTGTAACTGTTCACTGTCAAGTAAGTTATCTCTTTCTCCACCATTTTTGGAATAAACTCACTCCCTTATTGCTCTGCATATGCCTTCAGGAATCCTACCCCTTACACTGCTTTTTAGACAGACACCTCCATCAGAAGTACAGAGATCATTTCTAACATTGGATGCCTTTTGTAGTGCAGTCTTCTGAGTGTTGAAGCTGTTCTTCCTCAGCTGTCTTCTAGCAGTGGGATGTAATGATCTGAAGAGCCACTTCTCACTAACAGGATCATCATGGAGCTGACTGAACATTGCATTTAGGACAGTGTAGGAGACGGGGCTGCAAGAAAACCGATAGTGCAATAGCACTAGGGCATTTTTTACTGATCACAATGGAATCTCTCTATTCAGAAACATGACCAAATAGATTTATTCTCCATATTTTTCAGATGCTGTTAGTGTACAATGATACACAAGATCCAAAGATTTAGGATGAAATTATTTAGGGTTTTTAAACACATATATTCTAAATACAGTTTTATTCTGGATCAGTGGTATTATAGCTCTTAAGATGAGGAGTGTTTAGTTCTTGTAGGCATAAGGCCTAGCAATATTGTCCTTTATTCTGTGATAGCAGACGTCAACTAAATAATAATGTTGCACAAAGTAGCAATAGCTACCATTCAATCTCACTGCCAGGGTGATAAAATATGATGCATATTCTGATGTACTGTGAGAAGTTCAGTACAATTTTGCTGGGCCTTATTCACAATTCCGTGTTTAGTACAAGTTTTGTAGAAGTCCTGTGTGACTTTTAATATGGTTTGACATGCTTGCCATGTGATTCAGCACTCTATTGGCAAGGTTGCACTGTATGAAATAATTTAAAACAGAACTAAAATGCTCCCAAAAAAAATTTATGAAATGACAAGGTAGGCTTTTTTACATCTTCCAAGTATTGCAAAGCATTCTATATATATGATGCCCAAAATTAAGGAAATTGTTCTTTAGCAAGATGAAACAATTTCAGCATAAGCTAGAAAAGTCATGTATCTAATGTAAAAATTACATTAGCAATGTTAAATTATGCTCTATTCAAATTGAGACCAGTCTATTTATAAAGTAATGTGTAATATTCCTTTTTTGCTTGGTGATAGTTTATTTATATAATATCTCAGCTTCTGGCAGTCTGGAGTCTAGGGCTTTCCAGACGTGTTTATATAATAGTGCATTCATTGATGCATGGTATCCATTTTCTTCTAAACTGCGGTCAAAAGTTTTTGTCTTAGATCCTTTCATGAAGAAAGTTACTCTAAATCACATTTTTGTTGCTGAACATGTGGCTATCTTATATCAAAAGTACTTGAGCTTCTGGGCTGAGTTTTACTGTCCTTGAATATTTTGATAGTCTATTTCCATTTCTATTAAGATGCAGTTTTCAGTTAACTAAATCTTTCTGCCAAGTTCATGGACGGTTTTTATCACTTCTTTTCCCCTTCTGTTTTTCTATTTACTGATTTTAGTAGAGAATGCTTCGGTTTTATTTTCCACAGAAGAAGTGGCAGCACAAAAAAAATCTGATTTGCTGTGAACCCTCTCTCCCCACCAGTGTGAGAAGGAAGAAACCATCTGCATCTCAGCCAGTGCACACCGGCACTTGGTGCTTAAAGAGTACTGAGTAAAATAAAAACATGATTATTTTACTTTTATTCACATAGTTCTGTTTCCCAAGCTGCCACCTTTGAGGTTTTTGATGCTGTATTTCTGTCTTTTCTTGTAAGGGCAAAAGCTTAAGTAAAATGCCTACCATTTGTGAAATAAGGGTACTTCCCAGCTGTTTTTGCATCCAAAGATTAGTTTATGGTATAACTTTGTATTTTGTAGTTTAGATTTGTTAGACACTGAATACTTCCCACTTAAAATGTTAAGATTAGCTGACTTTTTAATAGCAACATCTATTGCATAAGTTGGCAGAAATATATATTGAATAAATGTAAAAGTAAAATATTATTTGCTTTAAAAGTTGAATTGAATTATTTAATAATACAGAACTGGCTTGTCTTGTAAAATATTAGCATGATTCACTAGAGTTTTGTACTCCATAGCTTAATAAAATATTTAAAGTGCTGCTTACGTGAAGATCTAGCAAGTGCATGTTATGTGATCAATTTTGAAGGGATGATACACTATTGCAGATGCTGTAAGCTCCCTATGAGATGAAATATAGTGTAATTTCCTGTAAGTCAGTGCGTGGTCAAGTAGTGCAAACAGTTTAGGCTTTAGAAATTAGCTATTTGAGTTCCATAGTTTGAAAAGACAAGGAAGATAGATACATAGATAATTAAAATCATTTGTGGATGGATTATATTTCAAGAGCATAAGAATTTCAGCATTATCTGGAAGCGGCCTGGATTTGTTGTCAGATGCCATATCCTTCTAAGAGTCTCATAGGAACAGTTTGGCATGGCTCAGTGAGGCAGACAAGATGTGCAAGTCTGATAGCATTACACTTTAAATACTTATCACTCGGAGTTAATGTAGCACGAGAGTCTCTGACAACTTTGTTAGTAACTCCACTCATTAGAAATAGAGAGATCCAAACAAATTTTCTTAACCCACATGAAGATGCCAAACTGACTTTTCTGTCATCATTTTTCCCTCAGCGTTCAGCCAGACGGTGCAACCACTCTGGCATTGTATTCATGGGATTCAAAGTAAAGGAGAATAGTTTAAAGTGAGGAGCTGTGCCATGTGCTGCCTAAGACAACACATTCCTGAATTCCTACTTCTGAATTCCCACAGCATGCTCCTGGAGTAACTGGCTGATCATGCCATGGACAGATGCACTCTTTGCTGGGTAGAAAAGTGGCTGAATGGCTGAGTCCAGAGGGTGGTGAGTGGAGTTACATCCAGCTGGTGGCCACAAGTGGTGTTCCCAGTGGCTCAGTGTTGGGACCAGCCCTGTTTAATTTCCCAGAATCACAGAATAAGCTGAGTTGGAAGGGGCCCACCAAGATCATCAAGTTCAACTCGTGTCCCTGCACAGGACCATCCCCAAGAGTCACGCCATGTGCCCAAAAGTGTTGTCCAAACACTTAACTGGACTCTGTCAGGTTTGGTGCTGTGACCTCTTCCCTGGGGAGCCTCTTCCAGTACCCAGCCACCCTCTGGGTGAAGAACCTTTTTCTAATATCCAACCTAAACCTCCCCTGACACAGCTTCAGTCCATTCAATTGGGTGCAGTCACTGGTCACCACAGAGAAGAGATCTGTGTCTGCCCCTCCTCTTCACCTCACGAGGAAGTTGTAGACTGCGATGAGGTCTCACCTCAGTCTCCCCTTTTCCAGGCTGAACAGACCAGGTGACCTCAGCTGCTCCTCATATGGCTTCCCCTCGAGGCACTTCACAGTCCTCATGGCCCTTCTTTGGACACTGCCTAATAGCTTTATAACCTCCTTATATTGCAGTGCCCAAAACTGAACACAATATTCAAGGTGAGGCCCCAGCAGTGCAGAGCAGGATAATCACCTGCCTTGCCCACCTGATGATGCTTTGTCTGTTATCAACAATCTTTATCAATGATTTATTAATGGGGAGATCAAGTACACCGTCAGGAAGTTCACAGAGACACCAAGCTGGATGGGAGTGTTGATCTGCTGGAGTGTAGAAGATTCCACAGAGGGATCTGGATAGGCTGGATTGATGGGCCAAGGCCTACTGTATGAGGTTAAATAAGGCCAAGTGCTGGGTCCTGCACTTGGGTCACAAAAACCTCCTGCAGCGCTACTGGCTGGGGGAAGAGTGTCTGGAAGGCTGTCTTGCAGAAAAGCCCTGGAAGTGCTGGTTGACAGCAGCTGAACATGATCCAGCAGTGTGCCTAGGTGGCCAAGAAGGCCAGGTGGTTTCCTGGCCTGTCTCAAAAATAGTGTGGCAGCAGGACCAGGAAAGGATCTTCCCTCTGTACTCAGCCCTGTTGAGGCCACACCTCGAGTGCTGTGTCCAGTTCTGGGCTCCTGGTTCAGGAAGGACATTGAGGTGCTGGAGTAGGTCCAGAGAAGGGCAATGAAGCTGATGAAGGGTCTGGAGCACAAGTCTTATGAGGAGTGGCTAAGGGAGCTGGGATTGTTTAGCCTGGAAAAAAGGAGGCCTGGGTGGGGGTCTAACCACTCTCTGTAACCACCTGAAAGGAGGTTGTAGCCAGGAGGAGATTGTTCTCTTCCCAGAAGTAACAAGCCATAGGACAAGAAGAAATGGCTTCAAGTTGCACTAGGGGAGGTTTAGATTGGATATTAGGAAAAACTTCTTCCTTGAAAGGGTTGTCAAGCATCAGAACAGTCTGCCGAGGGAAGTGGCTGAGTCATAATCCCTTCAGGTATTTAAAAACGTGTTGGTGTGGCATTTAGGGACATGGTTTAGTGGTGACTTGGCAGTGCTGAGTTAACAGTTGGACTCAACGATCTTAAGGGTCATTTCCAACCTACATTTTTCTAAGATTCATATATAAAAGTTACAATTTTCTTTCATTGCCTTGATGCCTGAGGTGGACTGCCAGAGTTATGACAGTTCACACCATCACTGTCGTCTCTGGAGTTTATCTATGGGATTAACTCCTCAAAGGCTTTGAGAATATGGATTACAATCTCTAGTATTCTGTGGTCTACCAAAGCCAACGTCAATTCTCACTTTCTCAGAGAAAATAAAAAAAGGAAAATATCAGTGGCAGACTGTTTTATTGCACTATTTTCTTAAAACTTAAAAGTATATTGGAGTTCTAGTCAAGTGCTCATATAATGCCAATTCCCATTTTTAGTCTGTTGAGTCTAACAGCAGGAGAAGGAGGATGTGAAAATTGCAGGCTGGTCAGACAGCTTCTTATTTTTAACAGGAAGCTGATGTATAGGAGGAGTATTATTGCATCTACTGTATGGCTTTCCTTCTGTCCCCTAAAACAATACACATTGCACATGAGAAGGGAAATAGCTACCTTTGTGTTTGGTGGTTTTTTGGGGATCTGTTTGTGAAATATACCCTGATATAGCATTTACTATATGTAGCCAGGAGGGAAAGAGCAATATCAAGGTCAAGTGGATAAGACACTTATCAGGACTTAATGAATTGACATAGTTCTGTGAATCTGTATAATCAAAGTAATGCTGTTGTAAACATTTTTACATATGGCTAGTTATTATTTTGGTGTTTGCTACATTGAAAATGTCACAACTTTTAATGAAGTACCTTCTTAGAAAGGATTTAAGCTACCAGGGCTTTGTCTTTTGGGATTGTTGATTGTACTCTGAACTCAGAAGCCAAAAAAATTGTGGGTGTGCTGTTGTGCACCAGTAGATCTAGTGCATAACCTTCTGTTGTTGCTGCCATCAAGTTTAATATTGTTCACAATGAAGTAACCTATGTAAAATATTTCATGGAATCATGTTTGTAATGCAAATATTTTCAAGTAGAGGGCCTATGCCAAGATTTTTTTAATTCATCCCATAGCAAAATCACCTGTAAACAACAAGTCTTGTTTATCAACTGCTGGTAGTTTTCTCAGGCTGCAGTGGGGCAAGTTAATTTCTAGTGTCTCTACAGTGTAAATTGGTCCATTACTATGCAAGAATCCAAGCATGTGTCCCAGAGAATCAAAGTCCCATCAGCTAAGAGGCAGTTTACAGTGCCACATGGTGTAGCTAGAAGGGCTTTTCCCCTGCACAGCTGGCTCAGTTGGTGCTGGATCCTCTGAGCCGTGCTGTGTAAGTGACAGGCAGGAGGCAAATACAGCGTGGGCATGCACTTACCTTCAGGAGGACCTGGGTATCAACAATTCTTGAGTGTCTCTTAGCTATGACAAAACCCAAACATCTTTTATGGTTCTGTTTTTCTGTGCCTTGGTCAGTTCAAAGTCGCCACAGTATCTTACCATTTTTAGATATAATGTATTCATTTTGATGGGCTTAATTAGGTGAGGACAAGCCATATGCTACAGAGTTGCCAACAAAACAAAATGTTGGGAAGTCTCTGGTGCAAAGACCTTTCTTTGAAGGAGGTTTTGTTGTTCATAGAGTTGTGCATGTGCATCTGGGGAAAAACTCCAGGTAGAATGTGCCATGTTTAGAGGCTCCTTCAAAATAATTATGATTGCATGAACCGAAGTTAAAGGATTCTACCATGTAGAAGCTCAGGGAGTAATATTTCCTTTGGAGATTTTAATTGAAAAAATAAACTGGTAACTCACAGTGTGCTTAACTTTGCTTTTCATATCGTTGCTGGATTTTGGTCTTCTTGAACACTTAGTAAATATGTTTCTTTAGAGTACTTCTCCTAAGTTGTAACTAGCTGCTTGTATCCATAATCAGATCTTTTTATGGTGGGAATATGTGCAAGTAGATGTGAATTGAGTACTTAGGACAGACCCCAAAAAAATTTTTAACTGACTGTTTTTGAAGAAGTTGCCAAAAGTTTGTAACTGAGAGATTGCTGTTTTCTTTGTACATAACCTAGAAAAGCTGTGATAAGTAGTTTGGACTGCGGTCACATTGCTCATTATTGACTTTTTAATGGAGCTCCCTGTAGTCTGTTGCAGAAGCCAACACAAATAAACAGCAGCAGAAAACCTGTCCCTACGTGTTGGATAAACTATGAGAGACTTCCTCCCTGCTACACTGTATTTTGGGTAGTTCTGTTTCCTGTCTGGATACCATTGTATTATTAATCTTTGAGGGGCTTTGGTCTTTACTTAACGGGAAAGTGTCTTTTTATGTGTGGGTGTCATGACAAGTTATTGCTTCTGTGACCCTTTGTAGATTGAATGTTGTTAGCTATTTGAAAAATAGGCAACATCAAACAAAGGAGTTATGATTGCCTGTGCTCCAGCTTTATTTACTTTTATACTTTACCATATGCTCTTTCTTTCACAGGCATTTCCTATTCAAAACAGGAACAGGGACCACACCGCTGTTCAGTACTGCAACGCCAGGGTACACAATGGCATCCGGCTCTGTTTATTCCCCTCCTACTCGGCCACTACCTAGGAACACTCTATCCAGAAGTGCTTTTAAATTCAAGAAGTCTTCGAAGTACTGTAGCTGGAAATGTACTGCACTCTGTGCTGTAGGGGTCTCAGTGCTGCTGGCAATACTGCTGTCCTACTTTATAGGTGAGTCCCATTTTTTATAATTGTCACTATGAACAGTGGTGTTTGATGGATTGTATATGGACTGTGACATACTAACCTTTAACTAGCAAAGTCTTTGGTAACAGTAAAAACCGGAAGGATTTAATGAAAAGTCACAATTGTTTAGCAAAATTAGAAAATTAGAATATTTCGCGATCATTCTGTAGCTTGATGGTCAGTGAATTAACTTCAAAGAAGTATTTAAACTGCAATTAAATTATGTGGGGTCAAGTTCTTATAAAAGTATGTGTAAAATATAGGCTGTAAAAATTCCATGATGTGAGTATAACTTGCAGCATATCTTTGGAACTCTTTTCCTCTCATTTTGCTGAAATATTGCTAATACAATCTTCAGGAATGCTAACTATCACCTATTTCATCATTACATCCATGTATGTTTGTGCATAGAGCTGGAGCAAAAGTCTAATACAGATGTTTGATTGTGAAATAGGGAAAATAATTGTCCAAAAGGACAACATGCAGTGAAGAGGTAGACTTCTTCCTCTCTTGTGAGTTATTTTTAATTATTGTCACTTTTCTCTATTTGTTTGTTAAATTCCATATTCCAAATTTTATTTTAGAAGATTTCCTTCATTTCTTCATCTTCTTAATTATTTTCAGAAATGTTCACTATAAATGTTAGATAATCTGAGTCTTAGGTGCTTAACGGGAAAAGTGCTTGGCTATGAGAAAATGTCCTTGACTATTCAACGATAAAGGAATAAGGGAATAAGGGAACAGAACAGGATCATTTTGCACTCCTAATTTCCTTTGCATCTTTGTCCAGATCACAGATTTTTTCATCTCTGGAGTCCATAAATGGTCTTCAAAGACCTTCTTTTAACTGACTTGTTAATTAGAAGTTTAGGTCACCGCGGTTAGGGAAATACAAGTAGTCTAGTTTTTGTTACTGGTTGCACACAAGTTTAGAGTCTTGAGGAGTGGAGGAAAGAAAACAGAAAGGAGAGTCAATATCTCTTTCTTTCCCTCTTTTTAAAATCAGTGTTAATTTATAATAGAGCCTAGAAGGCCTTAAGATCCTTAAATCTTCATCGTAATTGTTCAAACAATCTTGTTGCGTTTCAATGCAAGACACAGCATAAGCTCTATAGAGCCTTTGAAGTGGTTCTTACGGAGTTGGAATTCCTGTGAACAATGCAAGAAACTGGGTTGCTGAGCAGCTGGAGGAATTCCCCTCTGACCCAGCAAAGCTGAGCCCCCTGAGCACCCTTTCCACCTCAGCTGCCAGCCCCAAAGAGCAAAAGATATATATGCAAATGTAGGCCTTGCCACTGCTCTTCAGCTTCCTTCAATCACTGGATTTGTGGTTATTTTGTGTGAATGTGCAAGGAGTTTAAAGGTGTGGTTTAGAGTTAAGTTTTGACACAAAATCTTTTTTTAAGTGGGATTGGAATAATCCCACTTATAAAGCACATTAATTGTGCTCAGTCTCTGTAATATTGCCTTGTAAATCATCAGAAGTAAACATCTGCTACTAAATAAATGCATAAATATGAAAGAAAGAATTCAGCATGAAGTATCACTGTCAGAAGCCAGCAGAAGCAGCCATACATATAGTAAAACATTGGAGAGCTGATTGTGAGCTGAACTCTACACTTTGCTGGCCCCAAAAAGCCAGATTACTTATGAATCTGAGGGGCACAGGAAGATAGCCATACCGTATTATTTCTCCCATAGGCACATTAAGAAATATAAGCATGTCCAATGCGCCTCTATTCCTGTATTCGGGAAAAAGAACTGAGCTTTCCAGTGAGCAAGAGCTGAAAGCTCCGCACATCATTTATTCACATACCCGTATTCACATTCACATTTCTGTAAAGAAAAGATAGCTGTACAACATTTCGTTTCATGGGTACATGCCAGCTCACATCCTAGCTGAAATAATGCACAACAGCCTTCCTCTGCCCACAGTCAATAGGGAGCTCAATGCCTACTGGTGATATTACACATATTTCAGCTTGCTCAGCAATCTAAATGTAAAATTCACCACTCAGAGATGCTCTCTAGAGAACTTTGTGTCCATAAAATCACGAATGGATTGCACTCATTCGTATATGAGGTTTTCCCATCTCTGCAGATGTAATATCTGAAATATTCCCCATTTAATAGGCCATCCAAGTGTAAATCAGTAGAAATCATTAATGTAAGATGGAAGTACTCCTTCGTCTTAGTTGATCATTTCACAGAATGGTTTGGGTTGGAACAGAAATTTAGGATCATTTAGTTCCAAACCCCCTGCCATGGACAGGGGCACTTGGTGCTAGATGAGGTTGCTCAAAGTGCCATCCAACCTGACCTTGAATACATCCAGGAATGGGGCATGCACAGCTTCTCAGGGCAACCTGTTCCGTTGTCTGACCGCCTCACAGCAAAGAATTTATTCCTAATATCTAATGTAAACGTGTTCTGTTTCCGTTAAAGCCATTCCCCTTTCTCTTGTCTTTGTGAGAAGTCCCTCTCCAGGTCTCTTTCACGTCCCCTTTAAGTTATAGAAGGCTGGTGTAAGGTCTCCCCAGTGCCTTCTCTTCTTCAGGCTGAACAACCCCAACTCCCTTTTAGTCTGTCTTTAGAGGAGACATGTTTCGTAACACAGGTGTGAAAGGGAAATGACTGAGTAGGAAATTGGTTATAACATAAAAAGAAGGGAAGGATTGCAGTGTTGTGTGACCGCTAGCACCCTGTGATATGCCTCCAGTACAGTGGTCTGGCATCTCTGCTGAAGTTTACAGCAGCTGAGGTGGCATGTCGCATTTGTATAGCCAGTTTGAGACATGTTTTGAACTTCACAGAGATATGTTGCCTCAAGTGTGAAAATGCTACCACCTTGTAGCATCTGCATGAAAGAATGAATTCAATATGAAGTATCACTGTCAAGAGCTGGGAAATCACCCATTTTGCAGCATAATTGCTGCAAAATATGCCAATGCATGTTGATAAGGTGTGGCTGATGTCATTGTGTGACTGTGGCAGCTGCAGACTGAAGGACTGACTAGTAGACCACTCTTCAGTGAGTGGTGGGGTAACCCAGCCCTTCTCAGAATTGCAGAGATGAACATGTCATGCCCAGGCTTATTTTAGTTACAGTGAGTATGGGGTAGAGAAAATGACTTGAGATCTCGCTGCCTCTGCTCAGGCGACATAAGGCAGAAGAGACAGTTTGCTAGACTTCATGTCTGCCTTTGCAGAACTGCTCAGTCAATTACTGCTCCTTCAATTAGCCCAGCCAGGGGAAGGAGCTGCATCAAGAGTCTGGTATGTCTTGCACTTCTTCCATCACCCTGACAGGAAAGACTCCTACGTTTACAAAGTCTGCAAAGATGAGGTGAGAGCAGAGTGTGTCAGCATGGGTAGAGACCAGAGCAAACACTACACTCTAAAGCCACTTTACGCAGTCTTGGGGACCACAAGGAATTGAAAATCTTATTTCAGTCTAAAGGAAAGTCTTCCCATACATTCTTGCATTTCTAGCCCTCATGGTCTCTCTCAACCATTTTGGAATGTACAAAATATTTAAGCTTACTATTCCAGTCAATTAGACCTGCTAATTTTTAGAGAAAATAGATGGGAGAAGTAGAAAATGTTGGTCCTTTTCTTAGAGGCTTATCTACTGTTAAATGGTTGAGAAAGAAGTAAAGCAACAGAAACATGCAAGTGCTGAACCAAAAGATAGTGTAGCAACATATAGAAGACAGGAATTAAAAATAGCCCTAGTTTAAAGTAAAGGATTCAAGGAAAAGCTCCCTGAAATAATGGATTACAAAATGGGGAGTAAAGAATTTAAACTGCCTTGTTTTGGGATCAAGTTTACACTGGAATTTGTTTAAGCTGTTCATTTGCTTAACTTCTGTCTGTAATCAGATTTGCAACCAAGGTAAAAAACAACCTTTTTTTTTTCTGACATGAAGATTTTAGAATCTTTTTCACTGTTTGGAAGACTAGGAAGAACAGTATTAAATATAAGCCATTAAAGAGTAAGAAGAATGAAGTTGCCTTTGTTTGACCTCTTTCTATGTAGACATTACCAGTTTTAACCAGCTGGGTACAGAGTCCATGTGAAAGCCAGAAATAGAGTTCAGTTTTACAATGTGGAGACAACACAAAACTTAGTCCTTTGTTTCCCCATGGCTTACTGCCTCCTTCAGCATCCATCACTTGCAGTGAATGAATGAATAAAAGGAAAGTTCTGAAGAGCACCTCCTAGGTGAAAAATGAGCACCCTTCCAAAGTTTCATATGTAACCACTATCCTTCAATTCCATGTTTTGGGATCTTCCTTGTCCACTTGGCTTTTACTAAGTGAAGGAGCTTAGTTGTTCTTTGATGTTATTTTTTCCTAACAGAAAAATCCACTGTGTAATTGTAGAGAACTAACCACTGAGGAGTTGTTTCCAATATGTTGTTACATATCACAGACTCTGACCGGCTGTATTAACAAACTGGTTTGTACTGTACTAATTATTTCTGCTCTAGTGTGGATTCAGCAATTAATGGATTAAATTAATGAGAATTTGGGGACCTCAGAGCCCCTCTTTCTTCCCCAGGAGTTGCTCTAGCAATTGATTCTCTATTGCCAATGGCACTGTCTTGACATTTTCTAAATCAATACAAGAAATTACTGCCATTTTCACTGTACATGGAACTGAAGAGGGGAGCAGTTCAGTTCCTCAGTCAGTGCTGGAACTGCACTATACCAGATTCAGTCAACTAAGCATGAAGAGTTGTACACTGGAAAATTGCAGGCGTCTGTCATGAGTTTTGTCTTACGTCTGCTAAGTAAGTTTCCATGAACATTAAACATCATTTGAATGCACAGTAGGACCTGAGCTATTCAGTTCTGTCCTGACTGCTTCACAGCAACTTGTGGTACTTTCAAGTCATTGAGCACTTCACTCTTTGTGTAACTTGGGACTGATCATTTTGTTAGCCTTATCTCAGCAGTCAGTGGTCAGAACATGAACATACACCAGCCACCTATTCGGTGTGATAAAGCAAGTATTTACATGTCAGTGATAACAGAAGGGCATCTCTTCTGTAGGAAGGAAACAAAAATGAAAACAAAAACAAACAAACAAAAAAAAAAGGAAAAAAGTAATTTTATTTCATTTAAAAGGCCACATGATTATTTTTGTCACTATTGCCTTCGTATTTTTATCACCTCTTTCTTTATCTATCAGTACTTTTTTAGTACTTCAGCAAATTCATTTTGGACAGAAAACAAAGCTAACATTTAGGCTTAACAGATGAAATATCTTACAGGAAAACATGTATTTTAGTTGATACTTCATTCTGTGGGAAACAGTAGAAAAACTTGGGTTCTGCTGCAATGCAGACAACCATTTGATCATAATGCAAATTTCAAATGAAATGTGAATGGAAAAGATACAAGACTAGAAAGCTATGTTTGATAATTACAGATAATTAATATTTTCTACACTGTATAAAAATAGCTACATTGTGCTTATTCTGCAGTTATTATAATAAGCACTCATGCTTTTTGTCTATCTAAAAATGTTACTGTTTTATCATCATCCCAAAATATTAAAAATAATCTGAACATTATGTGCTAGTATATTTCTAATAATAGACAACTGTCTTCAGAGTTATCTCAAAAACTTCCTGAGAATAAGAACAGAGCAACTTAAGAGGTTTTAAGGTAGAAAGAGAAGAAGGAAGTATCCAGGAAAAATAGCAATCAAGTTTCATTATTAGAGGAGACTGATACATCAGAAGGATGCGAAGTGTGAAAGATAGTATGTAGTTATCTGAAGTGAGTTTTAAGTAATTGTTAAAAATTATTTAACTGTCTATTTCTGTAGACTGAGGCTAACTTCCTATGTCTTCAATGGTATTTTTGAGTTTTTTGTCTGTGGTTCTCCCTTATTACTCAGGACTTAGTGTGACAGCTGCTGGCATACACATCTCTTGCCAGATTGTGGAGGAACACCTGCCCTTCCTGTTGGGTTCAGTGGCAGAAGTCAGAGTAGGGCAGAACCACTCTCCTCAAAACTAATTGATTTACAGCTGTGGCAATTATAGAACTGAATTTTGTGACTAAAGCAATGACTAAATATACCTAAGAATCTATTTTACTTTATAAATAAAGAATAATATAATATTTCTTTTTGATTGCAATGTCAAGTTAACATTATTCTGCTGTTTGTAAAGTTCAGTTACTGCCAGGAATGAGGAAAACAACTTAATTAATAATGCCATTTAAATGGAATTGTTATTACAATACCCAGCATAGGTATTGTAATTAACAGGCATGAAGGAGATTATGATTTAATTGCCATTAATCACCTTACCTTTCATTATGCATTTATAGAAACTCTTTTTCTTTCTGACGTACATTTAATTTTGAGTATCATAATGCTATTGTCACTGAGAGTTTCATCAAGAACTTTTGGCTTTCTTCATTCTCTTCCCATTTCTGTCTGCTTCACTCAGTTTTCCTGGGACCTTAGCTATGTCTGGAGCTTCACTGAGGTGTGTGGGTTGGAAATATGTTCCCTGTCTACAGATATGTGGCAGATTTTTACAGTTAGCTAGGTTTATGCTCTCAGCCAATTTGTTTTTCCAACAAAATAAAGCCACAAGGTAAACTAACATATTTATATATCTGATTCTTAAAAAAAAAATTGGTTTTCCTTTTGATCTACTGTCATCATTTAAAGGAAGTGCTCTGAGATTTTACAGTTTACCAAATCTACCAATTACAATTTATTCAAACTACCATGCAAAAATCTATAGCAGGGAAACTTCTCTTATGTAAACCTTTCTGAGAAAGCATGCCAGCTATCTAAGCACAGCTCTTTAGCATTGTCTGGTTGCACCACTTAGCCAGAACCACATGGATGTTCTCATGTTCTTGCTCACTGTGTGCCTATATCTGGATTTGTGAAGACAAGCAGTGACTCCAGCACTGTAGAAAGTACATCACTTCTTGCAAAGGATAGACTAACTACTCATTTCAACAATCCATGGGGCTTTTAGGGAAGGTTTCATGTGTATCTAGTGCATTTAGAGGCAGCAGCAATGTTCTTCCTCTTCATTTTTTTTTCAAAATTAAAGCTTGGTGAAATTTGGAAGTGGCTGCCTCTCAAATTAAGAATCTGTTGATTAGGTACATGGTGATCTCTCTCTTCTGTGCAGAATGGATGTTTCCAGATCTGTCTTATCTGTGAGTGTCAGGGCAGCCAGAAGCTGGCTGCCTCTGATGGCAGGGCCGTGTGTAGGGCTCGGCCTTCCCAGCACGTGTGGCTCTGCTCTGCACCTGACAAAATCTGCCTGCCTGTTGTTATAGACATCAGTGCCACATGTTGCTCTCTCCTGCTTCAACTGGGCCTTCATTGAGGTCAGATACCCAGTGAATGTAGGACAGCACAATGATTTAACAGCTAGAAAACCACCTCCTGAAATTTCTAAAGGATTTTAACTCCTGAATGGACCTTAGAATAGTCCTTGAAGTCTGAAGTACCAACATCCTACTTCCATTTCAGTACTTAAAAATCTTCAAAAATAGAATCATAAAAGCCAGATAATTGATAAATGTAGCCCTTGCCTTACTAATAACTAATATTGGTTCAGGCAACTCTTTTCACTCATTCCTGACATGTGCTTGGTAAATGGCAATATTCAAACACAAATGTGACTTTCCACACTGTTTTTTGCTTTAAAATGAGGCTTAATATTACAGCTAGTACTTCCATGACTTTGTGCATTACAGAGGTTTTCAGCTCTAACATGTGATCAAATTATTTTCCTTGGTATCCCAAAGCTATGAATTTTAGATATCTGTATGAGTTTCATATAATGTTTACAGCATTGGTGATGAGCTCATTTGGCTTCCTTAGAGTGGAAATATTTTGTAGTGATGTGATTTCTTATGATCACCACATTCTTTCTTTCAAGACTGGGAGACAGAGATAGAATGAGTAGTTCAAAAATGAAGTAGTTGTGCTTTACCACTTTATTGGGCTGAAAGTGTTTTTAACATCTTTTTTGAAATAGTCAAAGTCTAAACATGTTGAACATCTGTCTTGAAGCGTAAACACAAAGTATACTTTCTTGTCTCTTGCAAGAATGCTATTGTGGATAATGCCTTTGGCTGATGTTTTTAAAGCAAGGATCTTGTTGCTGTGTTCCAGATTAAGTGCAAAGCGTAATATTACTATTTCAGGAAATTCATACTTGATTGGTGTTGTGGATGTCACTTGCTATTATTGTTCGTGGCACTGAGAATAAAACGTTCATTGAGAAAGATAATCCTCACTCAAAAGAACAGGAACATGTAATTGACAATCAGGAGGTTAAAAGAGACTTGGCAAGATTTCAAGGGATTAAAAAAGTTAATCTGTCAAGGCACACCTCTGCTCCAAAGGCTTGTATTCTAATTAAGATTTATCACAGGCTTTTTGGCAATAGTCCTGCCATCCTCGCACTTTTGCCCAGTGGAGAAAATTGAAACTCACTAATTCTGGTGTATATAAGAGGTGTAGTAATAATCTGCAAAATGACATGATGATGTCATTGCCCATAAGTCCCATATGTCATATTGTGAAGCAGTATGATGTTTTTTCAAAATCTGGATGCTGCTTTCAGGAAAACTGAAGTCTCTTACAAGCAAATTTTGTAGAGATGTGTGTCCTTCTGCACTCTTCCTATAGTCTTCTGACAGACTTCCAAATATTAGCAATTTTTCAGACTAATGAGATATTCAGGTTTTTTGATAAAGAGCAAGCTTAAACTACTCTAAGAGATGTTATTTTATCAGTCCAGGTAAACATGTAGTGTATTTTAGTAGTAGACAAACGTGTGTAATACTTCAAATGAATGCTTATGTTTAAGAGGTTTTGCAAGGCAGATATTTGCTTGGGTGATCACATGAGTTGTTGTGGACGTAGGATTAATCTTCTCCTCTTTGCTGGTAGTTTCAATTAATTTCTAACTCATGCCTGTGAACAAAGAAGCCAACTCTTAGGCATGTGCTGTCTGCTGTGATATTTGAATTATAATACATGTATTAAAGCTGGTAGTTTTGTGTGTAAATTACATCTTTTCTGTAAACTGCAATCTTTTTTTTTTTTTTTCTGTGAAGAGAACTGCTTGTTCTCTTTTTGAATGCTTAAAAAAAATTCATGCTGTAAAAAATGTCTGACTTAGATGATATTTTGGTAAACCTCTCCATACACAAACCCTATAGAATGAAAAAGTCAAGTACATGTGTCCAACCTTGCTTTGAGCAATACCATTTGATATTACATTTATGACTGAGATCACAAGAACACATGGGTTTTATATGGGTGTAATTACCCCACTGCAGGGATTAATTATGGATGAAAGTTAGATGTCCTCTGAAGTAATCAGGAAATTGATGCCATTTCAGACAACTCCATTCACAAAAAAAAACCCCAATCCCACTGTCTCTCAGGAACTGTCACCTTTAGCAGCATTTGTAGTTTTATAATCAAGGAAAAAGAAATGTGCTACAACTGTTTAAATGATGTGGACATTTGCATTTCAAAAGCTTATTTTTCCTCAATAATAAAACCAATAAAACAAAACCAGAGTGGTTTGGACAATATTTGATAAAGTAGGATCACACAAATGCATCTCTTTTACTAGTTCTACAGAACTGTACTGTGGGGGGGGTTAGGTATATACATGAATATCAGCCATTTGGAAAACTAGCTAGTTCCAGAAAACTCTAGAAATAGGTATGTTTCCTGTGGGTTTTTTAATTTAAAAATACTTCTAAGTTACCCTTTTTACAGTACAGGAAGAGTAATATTTTTATTTCAATAATACTCATTGAAAACTAAAACACTATCCAGCTGCGTAGAGTTAACCTACCCACTAACCACTGATTTCCTGAGGTGTAACACAGGTCCTGGGTACAATAAATTTATCTTCACTTGTGGAATCTCCAAGCTTATCTGTTGTTTCACCTTCTCTTTCATCTGTGAAATGCCAAGTCTCACACCCCTTTCTATTGAGGCATTTTTGCTGGACAGTGGGTCCTCATTTGACTCACTCCAAATCTTTGCACACTGCTAAGTAAAAGTTATTTATGTTTTCAAATTATATCCCAGGTTTTTAATTATTTCTCCAGCTACTTCTTTCCTGCCTCCTGTTAGTACTCTCACGTAGAGATAATGAAATTGAGGTATCCACATTTGAAAAGGAGAGATGCAATCCTTACTGTTATTTCAATTCAGCTGTAGCCAAAATAGAGGACAATTTTAAAACACATCCTTTTTACTGATCCAATGTCTTTTCACACATTAAAAGGAGTAGTTTGTTTTCTCTATGAATTTTATAGGTGACCGTTACTTTAGAGCTAAGACAGGCTATTTTTAATATCACCTGTAAGATTTTACTGTGCAGTGTTGTGGCTGATTTAACTCTAAAGGGAAAAAAAATCAATGTGAAACTGTAATCCTAACTTGTTTTCTTCAAGGCTTAGATAATTGATACAAAATACAAACTGGTTTACAAACTGACTTACAAACAATCCCCTAGCTTTACAAACAATTAACAGTAAGTTTGTCTTTATGTCACAGTTTCCTTTCATAAATCATCTATGGTAAATTATTTTTTCTGTTGATAGTATTTTTCCTGTACCTACAGTATAACTTTGCTTACAGGAATAGTTTCATAAAAAACACATTTCACTTTAGTGGAGGAACATGGTGTGTTATTCCAATGCACATAAAGCATATTAATGATGATATAATAAAGGATGCCCTATCTAATAGCCAGTCCCTAGAGTGGCGGTGATGTTTCAATAAGAGGATGACTGCAATCACTGAGCTGTTGTAAAACCTGGGGTTTTGAACCAAGGGTTTGCATGAGATTATTTGCTTATGCAGATAGCTAATGGCTTACAAGTTTACACTGGAGGTGTTGAGGTAAGGTAGAGTTGTATAAAAAGGCCCCCTTGAAGCTGAACTCAGCATGTCCATTCTGTTTTTTGATATGGATTGAAGAGGAGATTCTGTGGGTTTGCAAGTAGATCTGCATGTAGTGGTTGGCTTATGCATCTACATAATTGCGCCGTTCGGGTAGGTGAGTGGTAATTACCATGGAGAGGTCTAAATCACCGTGAAGAAGTTTTGTAAAGAGGTTATAGGTTATTTTCTCTTGGCTTCAATCATGTACCTTTGATCTACAAGTGGACTGCTGTAATTGTGGTATCATGAAGCCTAAAAAAACAGCAAAGGATTAGAAAACCTATATATTGACTTACACGTTCAATCAACTTGCATATGATCTCAGCAGGAAATTCAAAACAAAAGCTAATTTATGGAAAAATATGGAGTTCTAATCACAGTTTAGCTCCGTGGGGTTCCAAATAACATACTACAATCTCTACATGCAGATGCTTTCATCTTACATTTCAGATTTGGTGACATTCCAAAAGTTCTTATCAAGCCTTATTATCATTTTTTATTAAAGCTTATTACATTTATTCTTATTGCATGCTTGTTGTAATATTCTGTCATTCTTAATATGGAATAAAAAAAGCTTTGATCTTTTTTAGCCAGTCATGAGATGGAAATATGCAACACAAATGTTTCACTATATAGTATAAACTCCCAGCTCAGTGTGTCCTTTGAACATTGCATTAATTGGCCCTTGTTTCTGTTTCTTTTTCCTTCGGTTCATAAATCTTTTCATCAGACTGCATTTCTCGGTGCCATCAACTTGCAAATAGGCTATGCATGATCATATAGTGCCACTTAATTATATCCCTCAAGAGATTTGTGGTGGTTTTGTTGGGTTTGGGTTTGGGATGGTTGGTTTCTCTGTAATAAATAAGGCTTTTGAACTATAAGAATGGTTGGATCGCTTTATCAATGCTCTTACCTAAGAAAGATGTTTCCAATTAATTTTGAGACATTACATTGTCATTGCTCTTCTTAACACTGTGGGGGTGTGATCTAAAGGACAAAGCAAGACTTCTGTTGGAGTTGTGAAAAAAAAACCTAAAATAGGTAAAAAAACCATGAGCTTCACCTTTTTTCTAGAAAGCAAGTTTCAGGAAGGAAAGGAAAGAGTTATAGAATGAGAAGCAATAAAATAAAGAAATCCCTGAAGGAATACAGAAAAGTTATTAGCCTGTAGTCTTAACCTGGTCTTGACATGTGTAAATCAGGGAAATTTTCTTCTCCCTCACAATATTTAAAATCATTGATTATGACTTTATTAGATAGAATCACAAAATTTACAAAATGTTTTTTCTGCCTTCGTGTGAACAAAACAACCCTTGCTTCAAAAGAGTCCACAATCCAATATGCACTTCCCATCATTTCTGTACTTGTAATGATTTTTCACCATCTTTTTGGACTGAACAACATTAGCTGGAAAAAAAAAAAAAAAGAAGTTGTCTTGAGGAGAAAGCCCAAGATAATACTAAAGACTATTTAGGTATTGTGGAGACTGTTACAAAATGGAGTAGGTTTGCTGCTCATCAGAATAAATGGGCAAATCTGAAACAAGACATAATAGATATATCTTATTTAAATAGGAGGCTACTGAAAAATTATCTTTGTTTCTGTTTTAAGAAATCTAGATTCTCCCTAAAGCTTTGAATGTGCCTTGTGTAATGCAGTTGACAGAATCAGACCATTGTTACATAAAAGTCTCTGGCTTGACAACTGAAATGAAACATCTAGCCATACAAGTTTTCAGAGGAATAAATGTTCCATCTTGGGGTGAATATAGTAACAATATTTACACAAAGACTACCACACATCTTTCTTAACAGTTCAAATGCAACAATACTTTAAAGTGCCATGTAATCATCTTTGATTAGCGGTCAAAGAGAGTAAGTTTATCCACAGTAGATAGCTGATACACCTTTGTTGCTACTTTTTTTTTAGGCAGATTTTTTTTGGTGTTTTGCAAATTCATTGTTAAAAGGTTCCAAGAGAAAATGAGGAATAGACTAGACAGGTTGGATTTTTTTGCAGATGAAACAGTAAAATCAATGGACCCATTCAACTGTTCAGGAAAAAAGGGAAAATACCAGTTTTTCAGTTACTCTATTGATCTTGATAGGTATTACTAAGTTTTTCATATAGCACTATACTAAAATGTTTTACATTCAGTGTATATGTTCAGCAACTTTAATATAATGCTGCTGGTGACTAAACTTTTGAAGGTGCTCAAAAGCATGTACTTTAAAGTTATTTTAAATTTAGAAATAACAGGGGTTTTATTGATTTGAGGAAAACAGTAATAAATAAAGAACTTGTCTTTGTAACTTTTAATTCACTTTATTTAAGATTTTAATTAACTATTTTTAATTCACTATTTGATCTGCAGCAACATCCAAGGTATCCTATTATCTTAGAAAAAAGCAAAAGAATGCAAATCACTGAGAGTTCATTTGCACATCTTCTGGTCCACTTCAGGTCCTTCAGAATAAAATAGGTTTAGATTCTAATTATGGCTGCAAGAAAAATATATGGAGGATAATTTTTAAAACCACTTCAATGTTCAAATATTTCATTTTAAAATGTATTGCCAACAGGGAGATGAACTAGAAGATAATCCTTCAACAAGATTGAGCAATAATTGCAATTTGCTTAGTTCAAATTATAATCTTCTTTGCATTGCTTTAAATATAGATTATGTTCACTTTTCCTTATGTTCAAGTGTGCTTAAAGATTTTTCAATTAATTCTAAGGAAGCAATTTTTGAAATCATGGTTTGAAAATATCAGCACCCAGAAATATGTAGCAGTGGCAGTCCTGGAACAGGAGTTCAGTAACTTAGCAAGGAGCTCATCTTCAAGCACAGCTTCATGAATAATAAGACTTGATTACCATACCTTGTAAAACACATGGGAGAAGGGAAGGAGGGTCGCCAATATCATTCAGTTCCTCTTGCCAACTTCCCCTACGGTGTTGAGTTCTTTATGTTCATAGAACATATGCCGTAGGCCTTACCTCCAGAGGTTTTGGGGAGATGCTTGCTCTTTAGAGACAGCCAGCATTTTTTCTTTCTGCTGTCTAGTGTTAATTTTTCATCTGTTCCTATTCTAAGAAAAGCTGGAGGAACATTGGAAGTCCATTTCCCAATTCAGGCAACTCTGTTTCTTCTTCTTTCTACTTAAAAGAATCCTCTTACCTGTTAATTCTTGTTCTTCTGAAATGCCCTGTGTCACCTTCAGAATTCTTTCCTGCAAAAAAAAAAAGTTGCCATATTCAGAATGGAAGGCCTTGAATTGCTGGCACTTCTGACTGGTACTTCAGAGGGTTACCTCTTCCATTACCGTAGGACTGCTTCTGTGAATAAAGCCTCTGCTTGTATGTGTATGGTTTTGTTTGTGCATCCTTATGATCTGCATCTGTGATTCTTTCCCCTGCACAGCTCACAGGGTGTTTGCTATGCCCCTTGTGTTTCATGTGAACATATTGGTCACTTACAGTGCTTTAGAAAAAGTTGTGGTTGATCCTGGTGAGTTATGATAGAGACAACCTTGAATTTTGATGAGAACAATAAATATGTTTCTCTGGCTTTTACTGTATATTGCTACTCTTATCTACAAAGAAAAAAAAATTCTGATAGTCATACACCCCAGCATTGTGTGCATATTCACATCTGTTCTAAACTTTGTTTTCTGTTCAGAGCTACAGTGGATACTGGATCATGCTAGTACCTATTTCCTTTATGAACTAGCTGTCCTATCCTCATAGCATTCAAGTATCGGAGAAGAGGGAAAAAAATTCAGACAAGTCCAGTTCTTGCTAAGTGGTAGAACAGCAACATTAACTGGTTTTCTGTTGCAATTCTTTTTTGTGCCTCTCATAATTTTGGCAGAAGAGAACTTTGAGATTTTGAGCAAGGCAGCAAATGCAGCAGGTATGCAGTCAAATGCAGCAGGTAGTTGTCAGCCCTCAGAGTTCTAGTTCTGCCAGTTAGTTACATAAATTATCCATCTTTCACCACCTACTAATAAAGGACTGATTTCTTCTTTTGGATGCAAGAAAGTCTTGGAGAGGGTTTTGAAGTGATAATACGGTGTATTTCTCAAGAGCGAGTTCCTTGTAAAGGTAATGTAAAGGTAAAGCACCAGATTACTAGCTTGAGAAAGGAGCATGCACAACAAATGGACATCTTCCTGAAGATTATTGCAAAATGTTTTACACATTGTAAACTAGTGGTGAGTTTTTTTCAAGTGTTTGCTGTGAAATGTATTCTTAGTTGCCATTTTAATTATTGACAGGACATGGAAGGCTTTGTAGACTGATTACAAACCAAAATAACTAGACTTCAGTTACACAGTGATCACGAGATCAACCAAGCTTGAAAAAGCAGTTTTAAGATGGTTCAGAAACCCTTTAGTGAACTGTGTGGTGACAGATGGCAAGATCACCCAATTGCCTGCAACAAATGATAGCATTTTTATGTTAGCGTTAAGGCTACCATTGGTACAAATGTGTTCCTTTAATTTGAGCTCTGAATATTTGAATATCCCAGTCCATTTGGCAGGGGGAGGGGGAAAGAGGAGGGTTAGAGCCCAACTGTTAATTTGGTTACTGCTTTTATGTTTGGGATTTGTTCTGGTGAGTTTAGCCATATTCACCAGCACCACACACACACAGACACTGGTACTGTGTTCATGCCAACAGCAGCCCAGATCCGAGAGAGTTTTCTCATCTCTGATGCCTCTTCTTTCCACTCCATTAGAGGGAATGTAATCCTCACCATTTAGACTATCACCACACTCTAAAGGTTGGCCATGCAGATAATTTGTCCAGTAGCAGTACAAATGTCTCCTTAAACAACTCAATCCAAAGGTAACTGCTAGCAGAGCTTCAGCAAATGAAGAGCTCTTGGTAGCTAGAGATTACTTTGCAGAACAGATATAGGGACTGAAACAGCAGAATAGGTAGAAGATCCTAGAATCCTAGGTTAAAGATGGTAGGTTTTTTCGTAAATTTAAGTTAAAATTAATAAAAATTAATTAAAATTAAGTTTAAATTTTTTATTTGAGTTTACAAAATTGTAACTATTTAATCATAGGTTGAATAGTTAAAGATGAAAAAGACCTTTAAAATCATCAAGTCAAACCGTCAACCTAGCACCACCACCGTGTTCACAATTAAAACATGTCCTGAAGAGCCATATCTACAGTTTTTTTGGGATGGTGATCCTTCCAGGGATGGTGATTTCACTACTTTCTTGGGCAGTCTGTTCCAATGTTCTACAACCCTTGCCATGAAAACATTTCTCTTAATATCTAATCTAAACCTCCCCTGGCATAATTTGAGGCCATTTCCTCTTGGCCTGTTACTTGTTACATGGGAGAAGAGATTGATCTTCACCTTACTACAGCCTGCTTTCAGATAGTTGTAGGGATCTTGAGGGTCTCCCTGAACCTCATTTTCTCTGGGCTAAGCAACCCCAACTTCATCAGCTGCTGCTCATGAAACTTGTGCTCCAGACCCTTTACCAGCTTCATTGCCCTTCCCTGGATGTGCTTCAGTACCTCGTCTTTCCTGCAGTGAAAAGAGCTGGACACAGGACCTGATGTGTGGCCTCACCAGTGCCAAATATGCAGGGCAATCCCTGCCCTAGTTCTGCTGGCCACACTATTTCTAATACAGGCCAGGATGCCATCGACTTTCTTGGCCACCTGGCCACTGCTGGATCATGTTCAGCTGCTGTCACCCAGCACTTCAGGGTCCTTTTCTGCTGGACATTTTTCCAGCTACTCCTCCCCCAGCCTGTAGTACTGCATGGGGTTGTTGTGAAAAAAGTGCAGGACTCAGCACTTGGCCTTCTTGAACATCATACAATTGGCTTTGTCCCACTGATCCAGATCCCTCTGCAGCGGCTTCTTACTATTCAGCAAATCAGCATTCCTGCCCAACTTGGAGTCATCTGTGAACTTGCTGAGGAACCTTCATCCAGGTTGTCAGCGGAGATTTTAAACAGCATTGGCTCCAATAGTGAGCTGTGGGAAACACCACTCATGGCTGACCACCAGCTCTCTGGGCCTGCCCATCCAGTCAGTTTTTAACCCAGCAAAGAGTATACCCAGCCACACCATGGGAAGCCAGGTCCTCCAGGAGAATGCTGTGGGAGAAGGCGTCAAGAACTTTAGTAAAGTCTTAGTAGACAACATCCACAGCCTTTCCCTCATCCACTAAGTGTGTCAGTTTGTCACAGAAGGAGACTAAGTTGGTCAGGCAGCACCTGCCTTCTGTAAACCCCTGCTGGCTGGGCCTGATCCCCTGTTGATCCTGTACACGTTGCATGATGGCACTCGAGACAGTCTGCTCCATGACTTTGCCCGGCACTGAGGTCAGGCTGACAGGTCTGTAGTTCCCTGGAACCTCCTTGTGGCCCTTCCTTTAGATAAGTGTCACATTATCCAACTTCCAGTCACCTGGGACATCCACACTTGACCAGGGCTGCTGGTAAATGATTCAAAGTGTCTTGCTGAGTTCTTCTGCCAGCTCCATCAATACTTAGGTGAATCCCATGAACATGTATGTGCCTAAGTTGCACAGCAGATCACTGACAATTCCCTTCCAGATTATGTGGGCTTCATTCTGCTCCCTGACTCTTGTCTCCAAGGTCCAGGGACTGGATACCTTGATGACAACTGGTCCTGTTATTAACAACTGAGGCAACAAAGGCATTGATTACCTCAGGCTTTTCCTCATCTTTTGTCACTGTTTTTCCAAGAAAGGATGGAGGTTTTTGGCCCTCCTTTTCTTGCTGATGTATTTGTGAAATCATTGGTTGTCTTTCATAGCAATGTCCAGATTAAGGTGGGCTTTGGTCCTTCTCATTTTCTCCCCTCATGGCCTCACAATGCCTTGTAGTCCTGAGCTGCCGATGCCTCTTTCCAGAGGTGATAAACTCTCCCTTTCTCCCGAGTTCCATTCAAAGCTCTCTGTTCATCCAGGATTGTCTTCTCTACCAGCCCACCTGTCAGCACATGGCAATGGCCAACTCCTGTGCTTCTAAGATTTCCTTCTTTAAAGCACATCCCGCCTTCCTGGACTCCTTTTCTCCAGATATCATCATCTGTTTTTCTGCTTAAAAAGCCATCCTGTTGCACAATGGAAGCAATTATCCCAGTCTTGATACAAGTAAAAGGAGGCTTTTGTTAGGGTTTGTGGGCATGTTTGGAATTGTGACAACCCATCTTTTCTCCCGTCCCCTGAGAATTCATCTATACTTGCAGCTGCGAATTATTTGGATTGAGTTGTTGTGATCCATGACCACAACCATCGCAATCTGCCTGCCTTCTGGTTGGAGGCATCTGGCATTCTCACAGAAGTCCTTGCTGCCATCAAAGTTATGCCAGCATTGAAAGTCATTCCCGTGTTGGTATCCCCATAGATTTAGCGGAGTCAGAGCTAGTGACTCAGAGAAGGGTCTCTTGGCTTCATTGTCATTGTCTAACACCAAATAAATTCCAAAATGTGTGGGAATAAACGAGACCTGACAGGCAATATTTAATCCAAAAATCAAGAAACATTTTTACGTTAGGTTTGGGACAAAAATAGCAGCAGGAAACAATGAAATGCATTTTTGCTTCAAGTGTGCTCTAAGTTTTGCTTTATATATCAAATGCTTTATAAAAAGAATAAACCTACAATTTCTCTGAACACAGTAGAAACAGAGAAGGGGATTGATCTTTTACATCCCCATCCCAAAGCTGGAAGAAGGCCTGCATCCTTTTCTAATTCAAAGGAAATCAGACAAACATGTACACCTCTGCAGTCTGATTGCATCATTCTCCCTTTGGAAATTCAGAACTAGTTCATACCATTTGAGGGTCTCAGACATCCCACTGAGGTACCAGTTCCAGGTGCTGCTAAACAGATTCATAATAGCATCAAAAATTTTTATCAGGTGCCTCAATTTCTGTATAAAACTGATAAGGACATAAAGTTTGCTTTTATATTGATGGCCAGCTGAGAGAAGACAAATTTTGATTGGCCCAATAGTGCCTGAGTTTGTCTTCATCAGTCGATTTAACCATGTTCCTAAAGTTCATCATCTTTAAAGAAATTCTGCCTTGTAATTTGATACTTTAGCAACAAGCCTGTTTCTTTCATGTTGTTTTCCTGTTTGTTGTGAAAGGAGAAGTCTCTAAATTACATAGCACTAGCTCAGACAGATTATGTGGTTGAATTATTTAGTGTATTAGTACACACTAAGTTTTGTCATTGTAATTGTCTAGCAACAGTTTTTGTCTGCTTAAAAAATATTCCTACATTCCCAATCTGTGAAACAGCTGCATTTATCCATCTGTTCATTTTCATTAAACATTGTGTATTGAACTTGTTTCTAGTTCATTGTCAAAGCTGAGAGAGGAATAGTATATTTGAGGGATACAGCTAACACTCCCAGTCTTTGACAGTAAACTGCAGTGGGACTCAAATCAGTACAAAGAAAAAGTAGTTGTCACTTACATTGTAGTAATTGTGGTTATATTGATGTAGTCAATATTGATCCCACAGTCCCTGCCTTTGAAGACTTCAAATTCCAGCTGTTTTGGATTACAAGGGAATGGCTGGAAGGTCATGTTGGAGCTTCCCCTTCTGATCTCCCAGTGCATAAAGAGGCACAGGGCATGGACATAGCACTAGCAGATGTTAATGATGTTCTAAGCTCCTGTGTTTCTAGAGTTACAAAATGAAAGTCACTTTCTTTTTTTTTTTTTCTCCAGAAGAATTAATAAAAGGGATAAGAAGACAGCAAAGTTAAGAGAGGTGATTTAGCTCTCTGGACTTGAAAACAAGAAATGTACTGGGTTTAAATAATGAAATATTTAGCTATTTGCAGTCTTTCATTGCTGCCAGTGAAATGAACAAGTATAACAAATTGTAGAGTTTGACCCTACGGATTTTATTGAAATATATTAAAACAGATACACTTGTCAGGTGATTAATACATAAATAAGGATTTCAGCTGAGGTAGGGTCAAAATAATAATGGCTAATTCTAGTGATGTGCCAGAGATGATGGTGGTCAGATTTATGGTTTAACAAAAGTTGAGAGGGGATATAAGAAAGATGTTTTTAGGGTCAAGGAACATTCTACATTATCAGGCTTTGACAGGCAATTTAAGGTCTGGGAAAGAAGCGTAATACTAGAGTCAGAGACTTGGAACAAAGAGAATATGTCATCTGTAGTGAGGATTTCAGTCTTTGAAGTATTCAGTAACAGGTCTTTAGTTGCATTTTGGTGTTTTGTTTTGTTCAGGATAAGGGGGAGGCTTTAAGGCAAAGACCTGGCAGACAACTTCTTCATTTGGCAGTTTTTGTTGCCTGGCCAACTGAACTTCCATTTATGCCTGTTCATCTTTAGTAAGGGTTGCCATAGTCAATACGGAGATTTAAAGATCAGAGATGAAACCAAATGGGATGAAGAATTTTTTGTCATTTGCATAGAGGGAATGAATAAATTAGTAACGTTGACTATAGCAGTAATCTTGCTTCAGGGAGAGAGAGAGAAGTAGCAGAAGCAACAAAGTGCAGGGAATTACTTTCCTTCTATTTTGCACTAATAGTTAAAATACATGATTACAGTGGTTTTTTTCCCAGTGTATTTTTATTCCTTAGTAGCACTGAAAGACTATTTTAGCTGCTTTGCAGATAACTGTTGTCACGGAATGAGCAAACCTACGTTACACCAAGTGCAAAGTAGAGTAATTACAATAAAATGAATTTTGGTGGCGTTATAGAGACATTGGAAGACAAGAAAATAATCCACAGACAGAATGAAATTGCATGAGAGTATCACAGTATAGCACTAAGATAGGGGTTTTTTTCCCATATTTTTGCTCTAAAAATTTAAATGCTGGGTTCATTCCTTAATCCCTTGTGATCAAGGTTCCTTAAGTTCCCCCTAACACCATGGAAGGTTGACTCTGTTTCATAATTAACTTAGCTAAACTCTTTAACATGGTATCACCTTTCAAATGAACATGGTTGTGGGGAATTAAGTAATTCAGAAACCTACTTATGCATTACCATTAACAGAGCAAAATGCCCTGGTGTCTCTGGCTCTGCTCATGGCCTTGGCCTCGTTTTATAGGCTAGCGTGGGGAATGGGCATGTAATGGGAGGTAGTGCAGGGTGTTGTTGACAGCATGAAGTGCTCGTGTCTTAGGTTAGCCCTGCAACACCCACAGCACCCTCCTTCCTCTTCTCCTGTGTTTTTCTTTTTCCTTTCTGGCTAACCAGGACAGATCCATCTGCTGGGAAAATAATTTATTTTAGTAGGTCATTTAGAAGTTCACTTAAATGATTTGTCTCTTCAGAAGGATCAAAAATGAAAAAAAGAGAAAAGAACATAATTACTGCCTATCCTTTTGAACATTGATTTGGGACCGGTAAAAGACTCAAAATGAGACTGGTGAGCTTTCTGTCAACTGCGTTCACTGAAAGCACCGTATCATTAAAGGACAGTGGTAGTAATTGCTTTGTGCCGTTGCTGAACTATTAGTCTGCGAATGCTTGTTCATGTAATTTAATTTTTTTTAATATATGAGTTGCTATTCCACTGCGAAGCATGGAAAGTCGTTACTTGTGCAATTTGTCATTGTGGTTAAAAGCATCAAATAACCTGTATCCTCTACCACCAGCAATGCATCTCTTTGGCCTCAACTGGCAGTTGCAGCAGACTGAAAATGATACATTTGAGAATGGAAAAGTGAATTCTGATACCGTGCCAACACATCCTGTAACAGTTCCTGCTGGAGACAGTGGTAAGTGAAATGGGCACCATTTTTTTTTCCTTCTTTTGGAACATTTCCTTCCTTTATTTAATGCAAATACAGAGCGTTTGTAAGTTTTAGTACTTTTAAACAGGAACACACAGTTTCTCCTACCTAGCATATGGAGGGGCCTATGGATCCTGAGCAATAATGCTGATCTAACTAGGAAAGCTAGCTGTCCAGCAAAATTGCTCACAGGAATTTACATGGGATATTTGATGAGGATAGGAAAGCTCTCATCATATCCAAAGGAGAAGCAGAACCTCTGTTTACTCTAAAATATGTGATAATATATTTTACTGTTGTTGTGAGGTCCGCAAAGATAGCAGGATGGTACTGAGGCTGGCTCAGACCAACCTGCCCTAAGGATGAACAAGTGTCCACAACAAAGTGAGGGGGCCCAAGGTGTTGGGACATACTGTTTCATAAGGGGGACCTGATACCAAGAGTCAATCTTTGGGACTTTCAGCAAGTTCTCCATAGGTTTTGGACGAAAGACCACGTGTGTGTGTTCGTCGTAATCACTTTTTCTGAAGTTTTTGCTTGAGAAGAGGTGCTTCAGGAATAATTTTTTAGCTAGGCTTAGAAGGCAACTCATGATCAAGGAGCTTTGTGTGGCATGATGACCTCACTATGGAATATCTTGTTTTTTTCTTTACAGAGGTTGATGTTCTATTTTTTTTTTAAATTTCTCTCTGAAATTTAATAGGTCAGGTATAATATGTACATTTGTTTTCTCAAAGTTTCTAGCATATAATGGTGAGTCTGAATCATCCAACCAATATATAAAGCAAGAAAAAAAACTTTCTTAATTTCGTTGTAAGAGCTTTTAAAATACAAACCACATAAAGGGATTATTTTTTATCGACCTTTTTCCATGTTGCCCTTTAAGACTCTCAAAACATTTAAGAGCTTGTGCACTTTTGGCTAACAGAGGCTTCAAAATCAATAGGTTTTGAATGGAAAACTTGATTTAAATGGTTGATGAATGCAGTGTTTGCTTCATTACACAAAAATCCATTTTCCCATTCACAAGGTACATCTGACCTCCTTACCACTGAGAAGGAGGAAGCCTCTGCCAGCAATTGACATCTTGAAAATTTTTCAAGTTACCACAGCTCCAAGTCATAGGAAAGTTATAGCTCAGTTCACTCTTTTTGCCATCTTTGTATGCCTGTGAAACTTCTCTAGTAGGACATTTTCTTCTTGTTTCCTTTACCTTCCTGCCTTTTTCTTGTACTTAGATAGTCATTATCACTTCCTGTTTTCTTCTTATGTGTTTTGAATGAAGAGCAAAAAGGCTACTCTATGGTTAATGAATATTGATGCTGCAGTGACAGCTCATCATCCCATTGTCTTCTGCATCCAAAAGCCAATATACTTTGTTTTATAAAATATATTGATGTTTTTGTAAATATTTTATAAACACTTATATTGGGTTTTTTCCCTTGAAAATTATTAATTCTTTTAACAAACTGAAACCTGTTATACACAGCCTCAAAAATAAAAGGATATAACAAGGATATCAAATACATTTTTCCTTCCTTATGTCCCTAAGTACTGTTCAAGAGAGCAGGGTTAATTGCACCCACTTAAAATGCTGTCCTCTGCAGAATATGGTATGTGGTCATTTATCAGCATGCATCAATACTAAGCAACAGACAGACCAGAGAGTAGACATTTTAAACCACAAAAGAGGGACCAGTTAGGCAGAAGGGAAAGTGCAATGACTAGATGTGAAATGTGAGGAACAGGGCCCCTGTGCTATCACTCTGGTTACTGAAAACTGTAAGGAAGAATCAATGAAGCCTTGATTCAGATACTTTCACAGCTGAACAACTTTCAGTATTACCCTTCTCTGGTCCCCTGGTAATGTCCTGATCCTCTGATTTGGATTTGAGAAATTTCAACCACCCTAATAGTAAATGTGAATGAACATGACGTTTCACGTTTTGGTTTAAACCAGTGTGTAAGAACTGTTACTGTTTAGAAAATGGAAAGGAAATGATGACACTATGAAGATCTTTCTTATGCTCATTGAGATACAACAGGGAACAAAGCATAATTAACACCCTAACCTTAGGGTGACAAACAGCTATTGACAGTTTTGAGAGAGGTGTTGTGGTGCTAGAGGGGTTTGTGGCTACAACATAAAACCATCTTTTTTGCCGTGTACATAGGAGTCCATGAGTGTATTATCTGCTGGGTGTTGAACCCTGGAAACAGGCATTCCTGGGAAGTTGGTTAATGTGTTTGATAAACGGCACTTACTCAAGCTGTCTAGCTCATCTTTTCAGTAGTACAAGGCAGTTATTTTTCATTTGAAATGTAGAAATAGGGGAAGTTGCAGATCAATACAGCAAAGAAGTGTTTATTGTTTAGTGATTACCTGTCATCAGTGTGTGAATTTATTCAGCATAATATGCTTAAATTTGAAGAAAGAAGTAAAAACCAAATATTTAAATAAACTGAAATAGTGAATACAGATCCAGCTTCTAGAATAACACACGAATATTATGAAACGTTAAGTCCAAATTTAGAAAAGCATTAGACTCATGCTGAACAGTGTTTAAAAAACTGGTGTCTTCAAGATCAGATATTTCACTGTGTCTTCTCAACAGCACTCTGATCAATGTGGTAATCCTGTGAGACGTTTTCACTGACTGCAATGCTGTTGTGACACAGCTCTGATGATACAATTTCCCACTCAAGGCCTCTCAGCAGTGCTTCTGTACCTGTTTAATTCAACAGCAGTCTCAGTTCATCTTGGATGCACAAAAAGTGATCAATCTGTGACCTCACCTGACATTTCAGATTTTAATCTAGTTTTTTTTACGGTCTAAATGTTTGCAAAAAGGTTGTGTCCGTTTGTTCCATCAAATGATGAATAATGTAGAATTGGAACATAAAAGACAAGGCTGAATTGTCAGTTCTCCAGAACACTTGTATGCAAATAAGTGAGCATCACATGAACATGCTTATCACATTCAGATGGATTTAGTTCAATCTTTATAATCGACTAGCTGATGAAAAAAATATGAATTGGTAAAAACACAGCAAACTCCAAGACTGTAATGGCAGTTCGTTTTTCTTTGTATTGCTTCACTCAAGCCTCACTTTCATGTGCCAGCTGCTTAAACACGGCATTGCTTGCTTGCTTACACAAAACCAAAAATAGGTAATCAGACTGTAGCATTTGTTCGTATTGAATAAATGCTCTGATATTTAATGTAGAAAAGATTATACTAGTTCTCTTGACTATTTGTGTTTATGCATCTATTCTTCAAATCTGTATGCTGCATTTCACCTTTTCTTTTTTTTGCCTTTTAATGTGAGACTTTATTCTGAGAAACCCCTGTTAAAATGCTATTAAAAAAAAAGAATAGTTTAATGTAGATTCTAAACAGTTTCCATAATGCTCCTCCTTAGGGATGCTATAGCATTTTTAGATTATAGGTATTTGTGGTATCTTTGCCTTTTTATTTCCAAATCATTGAATGTCTGGGATCTTCTATTCAAAAGGATTGTCAGGTAACATTTTTCTGAGGTAATTCTAAATATTTGAAGATATATATGAAGTATGATTGAAAGCCAGAAAGGAACGCTGATTTTTTATTTCCTTATTATTCTAAACCATCAGGAAAATTAGGAGGATTTGCACAAGAAAACAACACTATAGATTCTGGAGAACTTGATATAGGCCGAAGAGCGATACAAGAAGTGCCCCCTGGGATTTTTTGGAGATCACAACTCTTCATTGATCAGCCACAATTTCTAAAATTCAATATATCCCTTCAGAAAGATGCATTGATTGGAGTATATGGTCGAAAAGGCTTACCACCTTCACACACACAGGTGAGAACTCCTTGCGTTAAAAGTAGCGCATTGTTGAAAACCACGATCTTGTATCTTTTGTATCTTTTTTCTCTCTCAGGATTACATTCTTTTCCATTTTGCTGATTTTTATTTTTGCTGTTCATAGTTTATTGATCTCATGTGATGACCAGAACATTGGTAATAGTCTGTGTTGGAATCTAGAATGGACGTACAGGGCATTCTTTATGAGCTGTTCTGTTGCCTAATCAATGGTTCTTCAGATATGGAGTTGTTTCATGCAGAATTTATAGCTATTTTTTTTTTTTATTCTTTGATATATTCACATATCTTTAAAAATCTAAGCAAACTAATATAGAATCTTATGGCCACGCATAAGGTGTGTTTGAGAGTTCCTGCAAACAGCACATTAGCCAAATTTCCAAACAAGAAGACAAGCAAATACTACAGTATTTACAGCTTGGTGTCTCACTAAATAAAAACATAAAAGAAAAAATAGATAATAAGTATCTACAAAGATACAGTGAACTGGGGTTATAAAAGTGGCAGTCTTCACTAGGCATCTAGTGTCTTGAAACTTTGTTCTTAAGCGTCCCAGAGGATTTATTCTGTTCCACCCCTCAGAAGATTCTAATGACACCTTTTATTGCATATGGTCACACCTCCTAGTAACAAAAAACCACTTTTTATCCATAGTGATTGAACAGGTAAAGTATAAGAGAATGAACAGTCTTCTGGTTTGGCAGGAGAAACAAGAAAATCAGTGCCTCAGATGGTATTTTAGCATTAATTGTATTCATATTATTTTAAAGATTTAAGACCTTCCAAGATTAGATTTCTTTCAGCACAATATTTGTCTAAGTGCTGGCTCAGATGCATTTTTCCACCTCAATAGGTATTTTAGCTCATTTTCTTCTACCCCAATTGGAGAAACATCTTAGTGACTTTTATTTTGAGTGTATGGATTTGCCATGGACACAAATCTAAGAATAGCATCCAAATGGTATCAAAGCTTGACTGATTAGGTCTGATATACAGTTGTAACAGCAAATCCATAGGTGCAAAATTCATATATTTTAATTCAGTCCCATTTTTTTAAATTTTGATTTTCATACTACTGCACTATTTGATTTTTTTTAAATTCAGGCATAACGTTTAAAATATATACAATATAGAAGTGTATTACTAATATATTAATAATTATTACACCTACTTAACAGACAAAAACCACAGAGTAAGGGTCAGCAAAGCAGGTAAAGTCATGGAATGCTGCATTACCTTTGTTTTGTAGTTTAGTTTCCATTAAAGTACAAACACTTTACTGAATGCAGAAAGTGCACTCATGGTTACTTTAAAATTTGATCTTCATAATAATGATTAAATGGATTTTTCTTCAGACCTTCACGTATGAACACCCACCCTCAGGCTGACAACAACCACATGAAATCCTAGCATAAAGAAAATTGATTCAGAAAGTTATCAGCCATTTGAAATAGGGGTTTGGAATACAAATGCCATCTCAATGATAACAATAACAGGAGTTAGGGGAATACATGTGTGGCAAGAATGAATAAAACCGAAGAAGCTGATCTAGACTATGCATTTATATGAGAAGTTATGCAAGTAAGTACGTCTATTAAAAAATGGTCTTTACTTGATTCCTTACCCTGTCAAAAGATTGAAATAGGAGTGCCCTTTATCCAAAACCGCAGAGACTACTAAATCTGTTTCCTGTCCTCTGTGTTACAGACTCCAACTTCTTGCTAATGTTTAAGTATGATACAACAGAAAGAATCATGTGAGTCCTGCTTGACATTTTGGATATACTGTTCCCAGGATATAGGTCAAGCTCTCTTGTCCTGTTTTTGCCTGGTATATAATTAGAGTATTTTTTACAAACCGTTGACTGACACTTGATACACTGAAAAATTAGACATGCTTACTTATCAGTGCCCTAGTGAACTTAAAAGGCTGCCAAAGCTTCCCAAGGGTACAGGTTTATCAGAATGTTTATATGGCCTTGAACCCAATGATGTCCAGTTTCAGTGCCTAAGATAAAGCATGTATGTAATCTCCTAAAAATGCAGCTTCAGTAAGCGGTTGGGGTTTTATTTGCCACCATGCTCCTTCATGTGGGGAAAAAAAATGGAGTAAAATACATCTTGACAGTTTAGGCCTTTCTCCAACAGTCCTTACACAGGACTTTAATGAAGACACAACTCGTCCTGGTAAAATACATATTTAACTGAAGTAGCTTATGTAAACAAAATAAGGTATTTTGGCAAAGAGACATCTAATGAAATAGAACACTGAGGGGATTACAAGCATAAATCCATTCATTGTTTTCTTATTTCCTCTAACTCTTATGGCTTGTACTGACAAAAGTTCCTAACTGCAAGCTGGGCATAGGTAATGGACAGACTAACAGCCGATGTTTGGCTTCACTGCATCCTTCCATTCCACTTCCATCCTGCCCATTAGACAAGGCAGCTTACTCCTGTGGCTCCAAGTGTCACAGGAACATAGCAGACAAACACACGAGTATCTATGCTGAGTTTGGTCAAAGGCCCATCTAGCCTTCTGTCTGTGATGGGGGCCATGAGCAGACACAGAGAGATTAATAAAGCAGCATGATAGTATTATAGTTATTCTTCCCACAATATGCTTTTGGCCTCCAGAGCTTTAAGGCAGAAGGACTTTGCTGAGTCAAAGATGCTGTCTTTGATTTGTCTACAAATCTTTGATATATTCTTTTTTCCTGTGAATTTACATATTCACCTTTGAATCTATGAGAGCTTTTAGCATCTGTGACATTTGCAGCAGGGCTTAACTGCACATCTCACAGTGTACTCCTCAGTGTGTTTTGGAGACAGCAGCTTTTGTTTGACACACAGTTGGTAGTTTTTTGGAAGAGGCAGGGCAGAATTTCTCATAAATTTCTCCTCCATGCCACCCTTGATGTATGGATCTCTAGTGTTATCAGGGAGTTGTATTTTTTCCAGTCTGCTTTGACATTCTTTTTATGAAAGCTTTTTTCAGTCCTTTGGTCATCCTTTTCTGAATGCTCTCCAGTTTCAATGCAGCTTTTTCAAGGTCTGGATACTGGAACAAGACAGAACATAAGAGGTGTTTCATTCAATGCCGTAATGATGTCTGCTTTTTTTTTTTTTTTTTTTTTTGTTTAATTATCGAGCTCTTATTTCCATAGTCTGTCTACCATAGCTCAAAGATCTCATCCTGTAATGACACAAGTTGGCTCAGAGCCTATCTCTGGATGTGTAAAGCTGGGGTTGTTTCATGAGAACTTTGAAAAGTAGAATCTCACTCGCATATATCACTTCATGTCTGTTTCTCTTGAATGCTATCTGCCCTTATCTTCTAGTCACAGAATGACAAGTGCTAATAACAAAATTTATGCAAATGAGCAACTGCTGCTTGTTTCTCAAACGTCAGTATTTGAATTTTCAGATCTTACGTTAAATAATAGAAAACTTATTACTTCTGAATTCTGCCAGCATTTGTAAAGTTGCCTTGTCACCTGTCCTCCTCAATATCTTTGCTCATATGCCTGTGATACCCTACATGTGTAACCACACAGCAGTTTTCTTTAGCTCCCACCTTACACCTTTGGTATTTCTACCAATGTCTGTATTCTCTCTGCTGTATTCTCTTTGACTGTAATGCAAAACTTGCCTTTTACATTTGCCACCTTCTTCTCCACTTCTCTCCTGTACCCTTTGCCTGTTTATCCACCTCTTTTTTGTACCCAGTTAAAACCTGACAGTGAGTAAGAAGACACTGTATTCAATATCTGTCCCTAACTGTACAACCTCTGATGCCAATTATCCTACCATTGCAGGGGACATAATAAAAGTATGATAGAAATAAGCTTGGGAGAGATTTCAAGAAGTCTTAGTTTATACATGTCTTGTAATAGGATGAATTGTATATAAACTATTCCTATCAATCACTTAGAATTCTATTAATTAAACAATAACAGAATGCAGAAAATATAACTCTTGTTTTGTCCCATAATCCAAAATAATAAGGATATAGCATGCAGAAAATGTTTTGATGTATCGTATTCAGGGCAGAATTTTTGGTTGCTTTGCTGTATTCTCTTTAGGTGCCAAAATTAGTCTCAAGCAGAACTACTATTTGTGTGTCACAGACTGATCTGAGATGCATAGTTCTCTTTCTGAGGGATCATAAATAAATCAACCAGAAATAATTGACGGTGGCTGTCCATTCAAAACCCAATCAATGCAAGCCTGAAAGTCTTTGTGACACTTTCTAAAAATGTCAGTTCCATTGCAGCCAGAGAATCAATATGTTTATTTAAAGAGACTTTTAAGAATAAAAAAGATACTTTGGTTTAAAGCAAAACTGTATGGAATGGTAGGGCAAATCATCACATTTAGACTCAATATAAAGGAAATTAATTTATCCTTATAGGAGGAGAATAAAATTAGTATGGTTTTGGTTATGAAGGTAATTGTTTTTCCAGTCTGTTTTTGTTGCCATGTCCCAAATATTAAAAAGCAGCCTTTAAAAGGCTTAGTTAAGATCAATTATTGTTTTTTGCTGGGGGACAGAACGAACAGTAAATTCCCTTCTATATAGCTTTTTAAGTGTAGTCTAAAATGGTGTTCTGATAACAGCATATGTCCTTATTACATTACAAATACAAAATCGTGAATTGTACCGTTCTTGTCAGCCATAAGTGGCCAATCAAGTGGTGTAACCACTTGGTCCTGTATCAAAAATAAAGTTTTAATCTGAAATTGTCCTCCTACAAACTTCGTCTCTTGCCATATACAAATTACAAAGTCACAACTAATGTGTGTGAATGACCTGGTAAAACTCAGAGCTCCCTGAGCCTTTCCTTTTTAAAAATATTAAAACCACCAGAGAGGCAGGAGTGAAAAAAAGCCAAAATTGTTTTTCTCTCTCTCACAAAATAAGATAAATATTTAATTCTCTGACAGTTGAGAGTGTTGAATGGTTTTGAATAATTGCTCTCCCAAAACGATCGCATTCGTTTCCATGTGGTGCAGCACATGCAAAGCTGCCGAGGCACCGGCTTCTGCTCATCCTAATCACGTTATGTTCCATTCTGCTCATTCAGACAGAGCTGGAAAAGTGTCTCGGGTGTTGATAGAGTCGTACTAACTATGCATTTCCTTCACATCCTGGCTGATGGAAAGATGATTCTGATTACTGGGGAGGAGCAATCCTACAATACTGGTGAATTTTGGCCTGCACTGTCAAGAAGAGAACATAAGTACTTAAACCCTTTGTACCAGGACAAAGGCTATCATATTTTCTTTTGTCCCAGGAGCAGTTTCTGAAGGTCACGAGTCAGGGTGTAAAATCATTGATCCTCTGGTCCTGGGAACTGATCTTATCCCAGCTCAGGTGAATCAGTGTTTCCACATGCTGGCCTTTACTTTAATAGGCCCTGGATATAATTTCATTTGAGAGAGATCTTCAACATGTGGAAAGATTGTAGGTTTATGTGCTACGATTCACTTCATATGATAAAGGTGTCACAGTCGAAGTGAAACTTTGAACAGTCTTAGCAGTAAAAGCAGAGACTCTCTACCACAAGCAAGAATGCTCTTCAATTTTCCTACCTGTTTAATTTTGCTCTATACATATTGATCTTCACATGTTCAACATGCAGAAGACAACTTTCAAGCTATGAGAACAGACTCCAGATACTGTAAAATCAGTGTAGGGCCTGGAGCAGTTTTAGCCCTCCACGTGTTAGCCCTTAGTTAAGGTGCATAAACATGCATAATATGCATAAAAGTTTGTGTTGTGAGTTTGCTTGTTTTATCAGCTGAGATGCTGCTACATTTTTCCAAGCCTCGTGATAGTTGTTAAAATACAGTATGTGCTGTCCATTGACCTGAGGTACCATGGGGCTTGGTCAGTTTTGATAGTTGCAATGTTTTCTATTTTCCATCTCCTGTTTTGAGCTTCTGTGATGAGAGTAAAGCTCTTGCTCTCCTTCCTCCAGAATTCCAGACTGTACAGAAGGAGGATTGAGCAGTTAATCCTTCATCTGAAATTAAATGAAGAAAAGTAGATTATTGGTATTGGAATTTTTTTTTTTTTTAAATTATTAGCCCATATGTATGTAACACAGTTTGAAAATTAGTTCTCCCCTGTAATTAAGGTACCAGTCATGACTGCTGTTTTCTTCCCCCGGTGCATGTAATGGGTTCATTGGCCACTTTCTACTGAAAAATCATTCTAATAAGCATGGGAACTAATTGGTAATTTTATTTGAATGCTTAGCAAGGAGCAAAGAAATAAGAAAGGCGTGGTTTCGGCTCCTGCTTCCCTGCTCCAAAAGGAAACTCTTGGTCTAAATACAAGCATATTGTCAGGGTGGTGCCCTGGTCATCCCGTGACTTGTCGAGCTCCCGTCTGTGCTTCGTTGCAGTATGACTTTGTGGAGCTCCTGGATGGCAGCCGGCTGATTGCAAGGGAGCAACGCAACCTGCTGGAGTCAGAGCGAGCAGGACGGCAGGCGAGGTCTGTCAGTCTCCACGAGGCAGGTTTTATCCAGTATTTGGATTCTGGCATCTGGCACCTGGCCTTTTATAATGATGGGAAAAATGCAGAGCAGGTGTCTTTTAATACCATAATTATAGGTAAGCATAATCTTTAAAGCTCTTAGCAAACGCTAGCTTGGGGTCAGGTTTTTTAGGAATTCATAGATAGGTTTTCATAGTTAAATGATCTGACTATTTTTTTTTGCAGATTTTCCATTTATGGGTTTCTTTTGCTACTCAGAATAAAACACAGAATATATGTTTTAATTTCTTGATCTAAGGCATAAGGGTTTTAATTTCTTAGTCTAAGGCATAAGGACTTCTAGTGAAATGGTGCTTGAAAGGAGGATGCTGTTTTGAAGTATTTATTAAATGGCACAGGACTAGATTTTAAGTATGGAGCTCATACAGTTTTACACTTATAATTTTAGCCTTTGTGTTGGAATATAATGTCCTAAGATAGTGGGGCCATCAGCAGTAGGAAATCACAGCTATTTGTGTTCTTCAAACAAAACAAATGTAAACACTTCTTGGAGTGAGAACAAGCTGTCAGTTAGTAGTGGCTCAAATGATAGGTACTTCATGCAGTGGGTACCTGTGAATTATCCTTCTCTTTTTCCTTTTAGAGTCTGTGGTGGAATGCCCTCGAAATTGCCATGGTAACGGTGAATGTGTTTCTGGATCCTGCCATTGTTTTCCTGGGTTTCTAGGCCCCGATTGTTCAAGAGGTAAATCAACCCAATGCTTTTCTCAAGTCAGTTTAAGCAAGCATGAAGACAAATACATCAGAAAAGCAACATCTCAGATGTTCTTCTTTATAAAGCTTTGGTGAAGATCTTTATTTTGGTTGTTCTGCCCTGTTCTGTTTCACAGCAGCCTGCCCGGTGCTGTGCAGTGGCAATGGGCAGTACTCCAAAGGACGCTGCCTGTGTTACAGTGGCTGGAAGGGCACCGAGTGCGACGTGCCTACGAGTCAGTGCATCGATCCCCAGTGCGGAGGACGGGGAATTTGCATCATGGGCTCTTGTGCCTGCAACTCTGGGTACAAAGGAGAAAACTGTGAAGAAGGTAAATAAGTAAATATTTCTGCCAGCACCAGCTGTTGTCGGTCAGGTTAACAGCTGGCACATCCAGCTCTATAAATTTTTCTAGATTTAGTTCTTATGCACTAACCCTGTTTCTTCAAAAATCATTTTACAACACTATAAGTCAAGTTTTGGAATCACTAGTATCACTGAATTCTACAGAATTATTGTACTCTATTTATTCTCAAGTAAGCAGTTGGAAAATTCAAAGTACCATGCATATAATGTTTTTGCTTGCCAGTATATTTGGGTTTTGTCTGGCTGAAGTCAGCAAAGAAGAAAGCACATGAAATACATATGTAGGAATTCTTACTGAATTTTCCAAATATAGAGTAATCATTAACTTTTTGAATTTGTTAGTAGTCTTATCCACTGACCAGATTGTGGAAAGTGCTGATTCGAATGCATCAGGGGGAAAAATTATGAATTATTCTTGTATTCCAGAGATGTGCATAATAATACTCATTCTGGTGTGCTATAAAATGCAGTTCATTTTCCGTTCTATTTTTTTAGGGAGTAAAAACTGCTATTTTTTTCCCCAATCAAATTGATTTTATTGATCTCCACATACAAAGTAATGCAATTAAGTCTCTGGAATTAAATTTTCAGACCATTGACCCTACAAGTGTAACATTTTATTGAGTCAAATTGCTAAATTAAATCTCATCATCTAAAGTACAAGTGAATTAAGACAGATAGACAGTATGCAACTCATTCATTTCTGAAACAATTTGGGGGTCCTATATAGCTGTCAAAACTATATAGCAGTGGATTGGGTCAGTTGTACCAGGGAATAGTGCTGCAGAGAATCCAACACTTACTACATTATGATTAGGCAGAGTCAAGATCAGTTGCCCAAGACCCAAAGCCAATCTGGCTGTAATTGAGAAAAATGAGCAAACCTTGAAAGATTCTCCATTGGTTCAGTGGTAACCTGTAATTGTCTTGATGTCAGTTATGTGCATGCACAAAATTCACAGGATCAGAAAGTGATGTGAAAGGGAGGTGTTTTTGCAAGGAAAATTGCAGCTATGCAAGAAGTGATGACAGAGAGTGATTTGCCTTGTAGCCAGAGAAGGGAGGCTGGCACAAAGAGATCTTAGTCCACTCTGTCTTTTCCTCATTCATTGCAATGAAAGAAAGGTGAACTTCTCAGCTTCAGCCTACTAATGTTTACTTTCAAGATGGGTGCAATGCTGCCTATTTCATAAGGTCTTGACATGTGAATGAAGCCCAAAAGTGCCGTTAGCACCTATGGGTTGATTACTGTTGTCTGGATTGACAGGTTTAAGCTGATCTTTCTCATCTCCCTGCAGCGGATTGCTTGGACCCAGCCTGCTCCAGCCACGGTGTGTGCATCCACGGCGAGTGCCACTGCAACCCGGGCTGGGGTGGCAACAACTGTGAAATCCTGAAGACAATGTGCTCGGACCAGTGCTCTGGTCATGGCACCTACCTTCAAGAGAGTGGTAGCTGCACCTGTGACCCCAACTGGACAGGTCCAGATTGCTCCAATGGTAAGAGTTAAAAGCACCGGCATTTTCTAAAATGTTGGTGTCTTGAATAGCAGCATTTTAATGATATTATTGTGTTAGGACCTGACCTGCTGAGCTGATTGATCTCTTTGAGTTGACTTCAGCATGAGCTGTAAATTGATTCAAAGGTTCAAAATAATTGATGAGTTTGAAGGATTTGAAAAGCAATGTATTTGTTTGTATCTTTTAGCTGCCTTCATCTGGTAACTTCAGGTATTTCCTAAGCAAGCTCAGAATGTTCTTTGCATGACATGGATATTTCCTAATACATCTACTTAGAAACTTAAAACTACACTAGTGAAACCAGGGACATTCACATTTTAAGACTCTCTCCGGCTAATTTGAGGTAATTTTCCTAAAAAAATATAGCATTCAATTTTGAAGGCAAAGGGAATGGAAGAATGAGCCTTAAACAGCTTTCGAGGCAGGGTGCAGCCTGCCAGGGTGGAAGAAGTTGATAGGAGTGAAGAAGCAGAGGAATTTCTTGAAATATGGAACTGAGCTTATTAAAACCATAGTCTGGTCTTAGAAACAAAAGGAGAAAACTAGAGGTACTAGCACAGAGAGCAGAATCTAAATATTTATAAAGTATGACAGCAGCTTTTTGACAAATACGAGTTTTTAGAATCTTGTTTGGTAGCCACATATCAAAAAAGAAATCATGTCCAACTGTGAGATATGTATTTGTCTAAACCAGTTCATCTAAGAACTCAGACATTTTGTTAATGAAAACTGAACACATGGGCTAGCTGGGTTTATGCCAGCTTATGAATAAATATAACTTTTTCACGAGGAACCATCTTTTTAAAACAAATGTACTTCCTGACCAGGATCTGTGATACTTCATAATGGTTTATGCATACGAGAGTGATAGAGTTCCAAACATGCACGAAAAAGTGACAAAGAGAAGAAAATGTTGTCTTCTGTGAATTTTGTTTAGAAGAAAAGATCCTTTTCTGTTTCTAGCACTAAAAATGGCTATTTGTGTTAGACCCTGTCTAGTTCTTAGGCAAAACATGGATCCCCTATTTACCGACACATCCTCTACGCTTCTTTTGATGACCAGTTATGCTCCCTCTTTTACTTATGTTTCATGGAACGATTCGTCATTAAAATAACATAAAATGTTTCTGATCTCAAATATCTCAAGTGTGTCAGACTCACAAAAGACTGTAAAAACGTGCAGAGATTATTTGCTGAAGCTGTACAAAATGACCTTCAGAGGAGTACACTAAAAAAGTAAATCTTACCCATAAAGATGTTGTTAAGCTGTTAGATGAAGAAAAGAATGAGTTATTTCCATCAGAGGGTTTTATAGGTTTGAAATCAGCAGAGCTTTCCTCTATCTTCATCAGCAGTTTGTCCGTTAATTAGCCCTTCAATTCCACTTCAATTAAATTAACTCTAATTAATAAATTCATTACAAAGATTGACGCACCTTGCTCAAAGCTGGTGTGCTAAAAGCTGATAAACACCTTCACCCTAATGAAAAATTGATTAGATTGAAGAGAAATAAACCTTTCTTTCTCAGAGCTGCAGTGACGTTTTGTGACTCTGGAGTTAATCAAACCATCTTGCATCATTTAATCAAAAATTTAATTCAAAGTAGATATAAAATGCTGTATAGTTGGTGGGGGGAAAGGAGGGGGAAATTACACCTGTCTTTCTCCGTAAAGGTTTTGGGCTGTTTCTTACAGGAAATGTCACAGCTCCTTGATACTGTGTTTAATGTTCCACAGCACTTTGAGACAGCAGAGAGAAAAACACTGTTGATCAGGAAACTGGAAACCTTTCTTGCACTGAATGCAAGTTTCTTTTGCTGTTAAAAAACAATTTTGATCTTTTATTACTGAACTACTTGCTGTCTTTTACAATAAAAAAATCCTAAATATAGCATTTCTATGAACCATACATGGCTACAGTCAGCTCGATGCCAAGGAACTAAAAAGTCCCTCAGGCTGTATTGAATCTCTTTGTTTTTCTGTTTTCTGCTTAGCAGAAGTAAAGTTTGCTGGAGTCTGATTAAATGAACCAAAACGGTAAATGCAAAATCTGGCAGTGTAAATTATCATCTTGTGTTAGCTGAGACTTAATATGTGTTGTTTGGCCTCTGACTACCTTTGGCTGTTAACATATTTTTCAATTATTCTATCAGATAGAAGATCCTGTTACTATATGTAAATGACAAGTTAAATTGCTGTATGTTGATTTATTTTTTAACAAAGTATTATTGAAACCAGACTGTTCATAGCTGTCACTGATACAAATTTACTGAAAGTAAAAGAGTAAAATGATCTTTTATACTTTACAGATGTGTCAGGGTGTCAGCATAGTGTTAATTTGTCTTACTAAGGCTGATTCTTTATAATGAAAAATGTGTCAGTAATGGCACGTTTTAACGTTGAAAGAAAGCAAGGAGAAGAGTATGGAGGGGAAACCTTGATAATTTGAACTTCGTCATATTGGATTTTCACTCACAATAGACAATGATCTAGGTATAGTTTACATTTCGTCACTCTGAGTACAGTGTAACTTCTGGTAGGTCTGAGTGCCATATGAACTAAGATACAAAAGGTTACTCTTAAGACAAGTGTGACCATAACGAAACATGCTTGAAAATTACTGCAAGCTAGCAAAAGAGCTGTGAACACTTGAACATCGCTGAAGTTTGCTGGCTAGCTAAAACAGCATTAGCAAAGAGATAAAACTCTGTGCTCTCTGAAAATGTATTTCACAGTAAATTCCTTTGATTTAACTTTGAAAGATTTTGCCTTTCTTATTCTTCACATGTTGAATTAAAGTTTAGCGCTCCTAATAAATGTATTCCGTCTCTCTCCCATGCGCTTGCGGCCTCCCTTTCTCTGCAGAAATCTGCTCGGCGGACTGTGGCACGCACGGCGTGTGCATGGGCGGCACGTGTCGCTGCGAGGAGGGCTGGACGGGCGCAGCCTGCAACCAGCGGGCCTGCCACCCCCGCTGCGCCGAGCACGGCACCTGTAAGGACGGCAAGTGCGAATGTAGCCAGGGATGGAACGGAGAGCACTGTACCATTGGTAGGCTGCCTGTGCTTTACCCTGTCCCCGCTGCAAAATTCAGCCGGCGCTGCTGGCCACGTCTGAATAAGAAGTGTATTGCTTTGAAGAATGTTTCTTCAAACAGAATTTTTGCATGTGTCAGTCTGTGAGAAAGGGTTGGTATTTTAAGAAAGGAAATGGTTATCAGTTCTTCATACCTAGTTTGCCATGAAAAGAAGGTGGAAGAATTTCCTTCTCAATCTTTTCCCTTTAACTGCCTTTCACTGAGGGGGAGGTTACTTTTATTTTGAACGGTAAATAGACTATTTGATTTGTGCTTTTCTGGTTTTATGTGATAGTTTTATGTCTTTTTGAAATGAAGCTTCCTATTGTTTTTCTTTCTTTTTTTCTCTTTTAAGGAGAAGAAGCACTAAAAAGTTACTTGCCTACATAAAAATATCACTTCCACCATGTAATAAATGTGATCTAACTGCCCAAAATTATCTTCTTGTCAACACAGTGTTCTATTTTAGAATACTATCAAATTTCTTACGTGTTAATAACGTAACAGCAGTTTAATACAGCTGATTGAGAAAAATCCATCCTTATTGCAGCTTCTGTGTTTCTGTAACCAAGTTAGTTTTAGTGCCTGAAAATCTTTGAAAGTTACTATACCATTATCAATGGAGCTTTTCTTACCCAGTTATTTACAGTCCATATGTCCCATATAGAGCAGGATATCCTTCTCCACTACTCAGGCTTTGACAGTGAGGTAGCATGAGAAATCATGCATGTAAATAGGAGGACTAAGAAAACGTGGAGCTGCAGTGCAAAGAAATTCCCTTCTACACTAATTCCCCTTTGTGCAAGATGCTGCAGGTCTGTGACAGTGGAGTAGAGTCCTATCCAAACAATTTTTATCTCAGCAGAACAATATAGAAAAACTGCATGACAACAGGTAGGAAGCACAGGCAAAGGAACTGGCAATGGTCTGCATGTAAGAGATGACTAGTTTGGTGAGTGGAGAGCACTGCATGAACCTCATTAGAGGCTATGACAGGACTAACCACATGACTGAAGTATTTATGGAGTGCATCTCCCAAGTATGAGAAGCATCATGGCTAAGCACATGGAGGTGGATTGAACTGGCAACAAAAGAGATAGCCACAGGTCAGACAAAGGCAGGTGTAACACTGAGTGATGAGGAAATCATGGATAATCTGAATAATCAAAAAAAGTCCAATAAGTAAAAAACCCCACACGGCTCTGTGTTTGGATAGATGGAGGAGAGATGGTTAAAAGAGGTGATGTAGCTGAAGCAACAGGATAGGACAGTAAGTCTAACTGCAGTGAAGCTGATGGATGTGAATGTAGCATGATTTGCTTTTGCCACAAGCTAAAAAGAGCCTGGAGAATTTTAACTTTCATGAAAGTTTTGGAAGGGCTCTAACTCTGAATGTGTTAGCACAGCTAAGCCATTACAGGGACATGAGTATCTAGAAAATAGCAAAACCCAAGCTGTGCTCTCAGGCATTTTACAGCCGTGGCTGAGGGGCAGGTGGTGGTGCTGTACTTGGTGGCTGCAAGAAGCAGTTGTAAGAGCTTTGAGGGCAGGGAAAATGAGGGCCTATTACAACTGGATTAATTAATACCCACATCATTGTGCCCAGAAGATGAGGCAAGGTTTTCTTTTTTAGAAGGGAGTCAGGTGTGAAAATAATAAGATTGACTTCAGAATTATTTTTTACAGCAATCACAATTGATTTTTAAAATTTGGCTGGTTGGTTGGTTGGTTGGTTGGTTGGTTGGTTGGTTAGTTGGTTGGTTGGTTTTTTGGTTGGTTGGTTTGGGGTTTTTGTTATTTACTAATGAAATTGCTCAAACATATGAGGGAGAGGTAATCAAGATGCATCTGCAGAATCACAGAGAGTATCGACAGGGTTAATGTTTTTGAGGGGCTTCCAGAAAACATGCTGACAAAGAGAGTAGAGAGGTGGGGAGAGAACTGCTTTCTGAACAATAAAAGAAAGTAAATATTTAGAAGTCGGATAAAGCCTTTCCCTTGACTGCTTTAACTTGCCAAAGAGCAATTACTCAGCAGATCACTCTGCTGTTGGTCTCACTGACCTTGGCAGCATTTCAAGGGTTGTAGTTATACACGGATGAACTGCTCTTGAACAATTTTTCCAATATATTAAGCACAAACAAGTTTTTCCTCAGCACTGGGCAAGTAGGTCTTTCTTCCCACCTGTTTATTCTTTAAATGGGTGTTTACTTTCTGACTGCTGCTGTAAAGGTAGTTTGATTTGTTTATATTGCCCTTACAGCCTCCAAGGCAAGTAACGAGGTACAGGCTTTAGCCTGCTGTTACATTTATTTTTTTAGAGCTCTTTCTTTCCATGTTACAGAGAATCCGGGTCATTTTATTGCTCATTTCCAAAAGTATTTCGACTTAGTGGGGGAAAAATTGCTGCCTCCTTAGCTTGGCAGATGAAGAGTCAATTTGGTTTTCTCTCATCTACCCTACAGTAGGTAGTAGCTCTTTCTGAGCAATAAATTTCAAAACACAAGGGACTTCAGAATGTTTCTCTATGCAAACCAATTTTTTACTGTCACCCTCCATTTGTAACCCAGGCATTTTATGCTACTTACAACTCTCTACTTAGTAGCAGAATATTTGCATAATTTGTGTTACGTATATGAAAGACACCTACTCACTCTCCCTTTATATGTCTAAAAATAAACAATTGTACCCTGCTCATTTCTAGAAGTCATTAACCATTTAGCTTCGGTACTGTGAAGTATTTTAGGAATGCAAATGTGTTTCTTTGTTGCAGCTATTAGCTGGAAGCCCTATTTTGGCAACAGCCAAAATTAACAGCTTCTTTGAGAAAGGAATATTCCAAAGAAACTGTAAATCTCAAGGGCTATTCACTTTACTCACTTTTTGGGAAAGGAATAGCCCTCCAGATCTCCGGCTGGATGTACGAAATGGGGCAGATGTGTATGCATTACTCACAGAGGCGCTAACTGGAATATATACTGAATCATCTGAATCCATAACTCATTTGATCAAAGAATTTATGGTATTTTTATAAAGCATGAATGCCATTCAAAATGGTAAAAAAAAAAAAGTTTTGTACCTCAGCTAACAATTTTTATGTATTCTTAAATGGTAACTATTTGTCCAGCCTCATCTTCTGTTAGCCCACTGTTTGTATCATAAGTTGACATGTTAGAATACAGAATGAAGGAAAAAAACAAACCTGTCTCCTTATTAAAGCAAGGTAGTGCTTAGCTATATTTCTCTCTAATAACATTTAAATCTTAGATTGCTTCTTGAGTTATGCTGATTTTTACATATACTTCAAAATATTTAAATGGAATTTAGTCAGAGGAAATTCTAGTTACTCTAAACTGCCAGATACCTATTCCATTGATTTTTTTTTTTTTATTTTATTTCAGTACTTCAGGATGTTGGGAAGAAAAATTGTAGGTGATTGCAAAGGTTTGCTTTTTTTGTTCAGAAAAAAATTTAGACATCTGCTTATCTGAGTTAAACATTAGGGTTTCCCTAAGGCTGAAGATGACAAGACTGGATTGGAGAAATAATATACGTATGTATTTCATATACTTTGATTTGTGATAGAGAACAGGGTAGACTAAATAAAGCAGAGAGGAGGGGAAGTCTATTTGTTCGAAGCAATGTGTATAGTAAGATGGACAAGATTGTTTGGACTAATGCAGTAAACCTGATGTCTGTTGCTGATACCCACTGTTCCATTATGGGTCTTTGGCACAGGGTAGTGCACCTTCCATACCACACCTGATGTCAGCCTCACTTGTGAGCCACTGCCTTTTCTCTGAATGCATACTTCCACATATTTATATCAAAGATGTTCAGAGATAAGTAAATGCTCAGCATTTTGATGAATGAATCCAATAGGAATTAGCAAAACTCAAAACTTGGCGCTATTGTTTAGCATCTTAGAGGCTTGAACTAAATATAGGCAATGTATGTTTCAAGTACTAAACAATTTAAGGCACCTAAATTGCTTATAATCTCTTCCCTCTGGAAAACTGTAGTCGTAAAATCGTAGGATAATGGAATAGTTTGGGTTGGAAGAGACCTTTAGAGGTCAACCCCCCCTGCAGTAAGCAACATCATCTTCAACTAGATTTGCTCAGAGCCTCATTTGCTGAGAGCCTCATCCAGCCTGGCCTTGAATGTTTCTAGGGCATTCATCACCTCTCTGGGCAACTTGTTCCAGTGTTTCACCGCCCCATTGAACAAAACTTCTTCCTAAAGTCTAGTTTGAATCTACCCTTTAAAACTGTTGCGCCTTGTCCTGTCACAACAGGCACTGCTAAAATGTTTTAATGTAACGTTTTACAATTTCCTGTGTCCCCATGAGAACAGGTTAAATCAACAGTTCACTGCAGAGCTATGAAAAATCATCTGTCAATTGTTTATTTGGTCTGCAAGTGACATTCATGGGTCTGAGGTGAGCATCCATATATTATTTTTTGAAGCTCAACCTGCATCTCAATGGAATACAAGACAGCAGATGTGCAGCTGGTGCCCAGGTGATAGCCTGGATGAAAATTTGCTCTGTAATTAAGTTTTCATAACGGAGTTGTGTTAAAGTATGTTTTTGTTTCCTTTCTGTCCTGGCTTGCAATGAGTTCAGTGACCCTCTCCTGTCTGAGTAGTTGTTTTGTGAGATTGGAATAGATATTTCAGAAAGTCTATTATTTTTTGTGATATAACTGTCATGTTCCATGAGTATATTAGGTAACAGTCATAGGAAGCCCATAAATATGAATACTTTTCCAGCTGCTTTTCCATTAAACTCTGTTAGCTGAATGAAATTAGTAAATAATTATGTTGGTGGGGAACCTGCTATATCGATGTCCTGTGTAACAACTCACTTTTACAATGCAGCCTAATTTTTTCTATAGACTAAATTAGTTTTAGCATAATCTGAATTGCTAATTTGCCAATTTGCATTAAAACTATGCCTTCTTGTTCAGAATTGTCAACACCTCTTTTTTAAAAGTCTTTAACATTAAGCATGGGTGGGTAAGACCATCTGTTTATAAAGCTTGCCTGCAGCTCCATTACTTAACACAAGACAGGTTACAGCTGTTTAATTGTTATCATGTTGAATGACTATCTTTCAATCCAAAATTAATATTTGTATATGTATGCATGGAAAGCATATCGCTAAACATAAATGAGCTAAATGTGGATTAATGTCATTAAGCATTCATATTAATCCCTCAGGAGGGCTAAAGTTAGCATCATGGTACTTCCATGCTACTTTTGAGTGCTGCATGAGGCTGCTTTACCTGCTATGCAGAACTGAAAATCAAAGCCAGTGGTGGTTCACTGAGAAGTGCGCAGCTTATGTTTATATTCCAGTGAGAACTGGGATCTAATTGGTTTATTTTCTAAGAATTTCCCCTAAAATTTAGTTGAGGAAAAAAAAAATATCAAGGAACATCAAATTATTTTAACCTTTTTCTTTGCATGAAAAACAGTAGCATGACATTCAAATTAAACAAAAAAAAAAATTTCCTCAGCGAGGAATTTCTAGTTTCATCTATTTTAGCCAGAAAATCAGGAATGTCATCTGGTTTAGATATTCAGAATTATGAAAAAAATAAGTCTAGAGCACTTTCCCATAAGTGTGTTTCCCTTAGCACAGACTGTTCTGGTGACTGATTAAAATGGTTTTCTGACTGGGGACAAACATGAAGGCATCAGCGTGCTGGTTTTCCATGTGACCACAATCAGATCCGCATAAGCACAGAAGTGCAGAAAGTGTTGAGGAATGCTGAGACAGAATCTCCTCCAATAACTTATATGGCCTGCACCTGTTCCCCTCAGCACGTGTTTACCTTAGGGCTCCTTATACTACAGATTTCAAATATCACTGCAGGGAAATGACACTTTATCTCTCTATAAGATCAGAGAGCAAGTAAAGACAAATGTCTTCCTTCAGTTAATTAAACGAAATGCTTATAGAAAACTTGATATGGCTGTATGTCATTACACTATACATTTTTGACACGTGGGCTTGACAGAGTAAATCATGAACCAGTTTGAGGGCTTGATCTATCTTCTCTACATTTGCACATTAGCAGCACAGATAACCAGTATTATGATGCCCACTGTCATTTCAGTGCTGATGCTAATTGCCAAGCATGGCTCACTTTTCTCAGAAGTTTAAATTCCTGACGATATTCACGTTTCAGAGCAGTTTAATGTGTCACATATTTATTGTACCTTAATGTGTGCACAGGAATTTTTCATAAATTCTAAGACTGTTTTGAAATTTTTTGTCCCTCAAATTGTAATAACTACTTCTGTATGAATATATTCTGTAATTATCAAAATTCCGAAATTTATGGTTTTCTTTAGTTATGGGTTCATGGAATCATACCTGAATACAAGCTTCATCTTAAAAATAAGATTGTGTCTGAATGAAGGTATGACCTTTGACATTCAAACAGTTTTTAACAGATAAAATCAATCAGATACTCAAAACTAATTATATCCAATATAAATTAGTTCACCACAGTATTGTGAGTGAAGCCCTATTTTCAAAACACCTGACTGCTTTGCAGCTGGGATTTTACTACAATATTTATACCTATATCCTCAGTGGAAAAAGCCTGCAAGGAAGAGATGATGCCTTTCTTGGCATACAGAGGACTGATAATCACAGTTTAACAAGTTTTCATGAAATTTAGTACAAATTTGGGTTTTATATGCCTAAAGGGCATGTTATTAAATTGCTAGGCCAAGCTTTGAATATGCCAAATATTTGTACATTTGCTAACCATGAAAATACTCAATTACCAGGTGAATTTAAGATAGAGCACACATTTTTGGAACTGTGAAAAAAAGTGAGTTATTGGTCAGGCCTTAACATGTTTCAAGACCAAGTATCTCAAATACAAATTAACTGTTAGCATACTTTAAATTGCTAATTGGTTAATTTGCATTTAAATGAGGACCACATGTGAAGTTCAAGTTAGGCACATTTTCAGAAAGCAGCAGAATTTTCTGAGATGTGAAGAATTTTAAAGCCTGTTGTGAAGCTTATTTGAGCTGAAGTGGCCAGAGAGTAAGTGCTTGTGTACATTGTATTGTTGCATGCTGGTCAGTCCACATTCCATAAATACTTTCAGTCAGGGAGAAAGATGGAAACAATAATGTTTCCCATCCTGATCCATGCCCTAATGTGTTTTCAAGCTAAATTTATCTTTCATGCAGTTCTTAATGTGTCAGGTTTTTACCTGTATCTGAGGCAGGTCTTCACAAGTTTGTTGATTCAAATGCGCATTTGAACTTTTTCAGCCTGTACATGTGGGATAGTTTTAACTCCTTAATGTCATATACCCTTTCTTCTAAATCCTCTTACAGCTAACCTAATATTAAGTAGGAAATAACACTGCTCATGATCTTACCAGTAGTCCCAAATTTCCTATGTCTACTACAGCCTTACAAGTAACTGAACCTTTTATTCTAATACATATGTAGCTTTCCAGTAATAATCATTAGAAATCTTACTTTACAGTAAAATTGGGACGGTCTCCAGAACAAAAAATCTAAAGGATAATGGGCTTATGTGTCTTTGTATACAAATCTCATAAATGATTGCTGCAAAGAACAGTTGCAATTTTGGCAAGGGATAAATTGCGGTGAAGTCAGGTCTCTCTGCAAATATTTTAAATGCATAAATGATTAAAAAGGTATGAGTTCAGGGACGGCAGTGTTTTGGCCTGTGTGAGGAGGAAAAGAAACAAATTGTGTGAAACTGTAATTCCATCCATGTGCTCTCCTTGACAAGAAGGGCAAAGGGAAATTTAGGAGTAAAAAAGTATCAAAAGGGAAGAGTGTTTGTAATCCTCCTCTATTGGCAGCAATGCTCTGAACATATGGTATGTCTAAGACAAGGTTCTTACAGACTCAGAGAATGGATGACGACTATGAGCTGCTTACAGTGGAAGAACATGTGCTTTCAGTACTGTTCAGTGATGAATAGAAAGAATTGCATTTGCAAATGATACCAAAGCCTGCTGCCCCCAAGCACTTTGGAAGACAGGACAAGAATTTAAAATTACTTTAACAAATAGCACAGACTATGCAGAAAAATAAGGTGCAATTCAACAAATGCTGGCTTCTGTGCTTAAGAATAATCGGCTGCAAAAATCCAAGTTAGGAAGCAGTTTGCTAGGCAGAAAACACTGTAGGAGATGCTGAATTTGACATGAGCAAACCTTTCTGAAGACGGGCTACAACAGTAGCTTTAAAATTTTGTGAATTCTGGACTTCTGTAAGTTTTTTGGTAGAGGCATGGAGCTCCTCAGAATTTGCATATGGATGCATGCTTTTTTTAGTCATTCTTTGGGAGGGAAAGTAGTTGCCTAAAGGAATCAGTATGCTATTCCCTAGGTCTGCTGTGGATAGGATAAGAAATGCTGGGTTATTACAAGGGCTGTTTGGGGTTTTATGTTCAAAAGGTGGTTTAATTGTCAAAATAGTTAAACTGTGGCTGGGTGGAAATGAGAGGAAATGAGGGTGATCTGGTAGCCACATCAGGAGGAATAAACCACCATGGACTGAGTCTTGAGTAGATTAGAGAAGTCAGACCAGAACTGTCAGCTCTGAGTTTTGTACCAGTTCCCCCAAAACAAGCACCAAAACTTGTTTACAAACTGCATTCTCCCTAAAGCTTGCAGTAAGTTTTCTCTTCGGCTGGCAAGTGCCTGTGAAACCACTGATAAAGTGTGTGCCTCATCCTCTGCTACTGCTTGGCTGCACAGGGAGTAAAAAGTAATGTTCATAAGAAGAGACTGGTGAACGGGATGAACTGGTTAAGGATGATTTTGAAGACCTGGATTCCACCTTTGATTCTAACAGGTGTTTTCTGCTAGTTGCTCACAAATACAGACCTTAAAGAAGTGCTCTCTGACTGCTCTTCACTTTCTGGGAACAAGATTTGCACATGTGGGAGTTGCTTAAAATGTTGGTTCGTGTATGAAATACTACATAATTCTAAGTATTCCAGAAAATAACATCAAAAGTGCTTGTAGCCAAGTGAATGGAGATTTCTCACTCTGATGTTTCTGTACTTTAGTTACTGGTGGAATGAGGTAAGAATGTATTCTCTTCATACCAGTAGTACAAAGATAGTGTGCTAAATAACTGTGACTTAGGGAGGAAGGTGACAGGAAAGCCTGAAAGGGAATTGTTGCTTCTTTGTTTAGGTTAGCATAGTGTGCCTGCTACTAGGGCATCAGCTGTTTGTTGTTTGTGAGAGAATGAGTGCTGAATGAGGACCATGAACTCTGCACATTCACAAGGGAAGAAGTGTATAAAACTTGCACACATAGCCATAAACCCATCACTGCCTAAATTTTGCATGCTTGACATGGATACTGTCATGGTATTCTTCTAATGTGTTCAGGGTTTTTTGGCATATGGATTGTAAACAAATTTCTATACAAATACTAAAAGTTAATGAAAATAAGTGAAGATATTAAACCTTTCTACCTCTAAACAAACAGATGAATATGTGAAAAGCTTAAGGGAAACAATATGGTAGCAACATAGCACAGTTTGCTTACGGTCGGTTTTTATTTCAAGAAAAACCTGCTGTCTCCCTGTATGACACTTGGTGCAAGGTCACGTGGAAGTGTACATGTGACTATTGCAAGGTATGTCATTCACATGTTCCTGTAGAGGATGGGTATCTGAGAGCATGAAGTTTGTGTGAGCAGCAGAGATACTTACGCAGTTGTTCACCAGGGAATGGGAACTGCAGTAAGGAGCTGTGGGAGATGAGGAGAGGAAGCAAAGCAGAGCTTGTTCTGAGAGGAGCAGAATGGCATTCTTCATTGTTGCCAGTACTGAAATTATTTCTTCATCTCTCCTTTCTTTCCTTCCCCACTTTGGTTCTTTTCTTCTCCCTCCTTTGGTTTTCTTTTCTCTTTCTATTTTCTCCTCCTGTTTTCTTTTAGAGGAAGAGGCTGTAATGCTGTAAGGAAGGGAGAAAGCTGATTGTGTTAGTGGATAGGAGGCAAGGGTTTGACTCACACTTTCAAGGTGTCAAAAGTAAAAAGAAAACTCTTAAAAAACCTAGTTTTTTATTTAGGCTGACCTAGGTCAGTATGGCTTTGGTCATGTTCATTTGTGGTTTTGCTTCATGTCTGGTGGTTCTATGAGGTTAAATCTGCTCTTACAGCAAAGTAATTCATGACTCTGGAGCTATTGAGTTGACACTGTAACAGGCCTATATGTACATTACAAAAACATGGGGCATGTTACAGTCTAGTGTACAGATTACAAAGATTATGATGGGTGAAGATGTTTGATGGAGAATAATGATTTAAACTAATAGAGATATAAATTCACTGTACAGCATTTAGAAGCATGTCACCATTGTAATCCCAAATGACAGAATAATCAGAATAAAGCAGTGTTGTAAGGACCAATTAAGGAACATCAAATCAATGGGTATGTGACTCATGCTGATTTAAATGGGAGCTGATTGGAATAAATGGATTTAATATGTACTTTTATTCTTAGGCTATTCTGTCATACCTGGAGAAAGTAGTTTATGAATAAGGAAGACACTGACTTACATCTCTGATAGGAAACTAGTGGGAGACATTAAATAAATTTTATTTATAAGTCAGGGTTCTAACTGGTTAGGAAATATGCTGTCTTAAGTGTGAATTTGCCTGACTGTTACCGTTTCTTTGTAAAATCATTTATCTGCCACATATTTATATAAATACCCACACAGATTGATGGCATCATTTCTGTTTTATTTTGTAGGAATTTTGAATGCCACTTAGATCTTCTTGGGCTTTGAGTAGCCTAGAAAATGTACAAGTCTAATATCTTCATTTTTGTTTTTAATTTTTCCACTTGGAGTTATATGAAGTCCTTCTACTCCTGGAGATAGTAGCAAGATTTAAATGGCACAGTCTTAAAATCTGCAAGGAAACTCTTGTAGGTATATTGTCTGGTCTGTAATTAGACTTTTTAAGGATGTAAGATACCCTTTATGTGCCAGATGTGTAAATGTCTTGCCAAAGAGGATCTGCTGAGATGCTCCATTCTACTGAAGTGCTCCAAATCCCACCTGGAATTCTCTATACAGTGGGGGAAAAAGGCTTGTAATTTGTATTTCCACACAGGTTCATTCCTCTTTCAGTTGCGGTGCCATGAAGATAAGGAAGACAGCATGGCTAGTTAAACTTCACTACAAAGTTATACAATTTTTGGTCATTCATTTTCTGCTTTGTGGTTTTTCTACAATGTTGAACATTAACCAAAACAGTTTCTAACATTGTCCTTAACGTCAACTGACCGTGAGTAAAAGGATGCTGCAAGGTAGAACTTGTTTTCTGAGCATTACAGTTTTGTGGTTTGGAGCTGACTTCTTATAAGACTGCTGGATTAAAAAAAAATCTTAAAAGAGCATTTTCTCAATCTCTCTTGTCTTTGGGAGGTGTTTTTTTTGGTTTGTTTTTGTTGTTTTGTTTTTGTTTGTTTTTGTTTTTAAATAAAGATTGGATTCTGCAAATAAATAGTGGAGGGGGAACTTGAGATTGCAGGGACTGTTTTCAGTTGCCTAGGAGGTTTTTTAATGTTCTGTTACCTATCCTTACACTTGTAGAGGCATTTAATGTTTTACTGGTGGGCAGATTAATTTCCCAGACAGACCTGATTGCTTTCATTTTATGAAATAAAGCTTGATTTTTCCTCCACACATACTACACCATGTTTTAAGCTGTGTAGGAACAAGGGGAATTATACTGGATAAGTAAGAGAAGAATTTGATCCACCCTGAAATGTAGCTGTATCATTTTTCTTTTTGTTTGTGGTTAATGTGAAAAGCTACCTAGTTTGTTGCTGCTGCTCTAAATGCTCTATAATTGATGTTTTCTTCTTACTTTGCCTTGCATTAGCCTTACATTTTTAGCGGAAAATAAAAGGCTTTGTAGTGGACACCTGACACTTTCTTCAAGGAAAAGGAACTAGAAAATTTCCTCCTCTTAGTTGTAGCAGTGACTGTGCCTCCTGATATATATCACCTTCCTCCTTGGAGTCCAGAGCAGCTTTTTTCTGTTATCCAAACTGGAGGAAAGGCTACAGCTGGAAAGGCCTTTGTTACCCATCCAAAGGGATTCTAGCAATGACAGAGAGCTTGCCAGACAGGGGCCGTCATCCATCAGGGCTTTAGGAAAGTCAGATTTTAGAAGAAAGAGAGGCCGTGAGGGCTATGTTAAAAGACCTTGTCCCCAGCAAAACCAGGGGATTGAATCCAGTGTTCTGGCTCAGCTTGGCATGTCCCCACTGCAGTGGTCTCTAGTCCCCCATCTCCTTGAGCGTGGCTGGCTGGCTTTGGTAGCCTGCAATGGACCTGGTGGCTTTGCTATATGACATTAACCCCTTTCACACAACTGCAGTTGATGTCTGTTTCCTGGGAGGAAGGAGGGAATGTGTTACCCATCTGTGCTGTGTCTCATGTATTAAAAGTAGGCCCTGCTGCTTGAAATCCGTCTTATGCTCTGTATGTCATTCATCCATCTGCCTCCTCAAATCTTTTGTGAAATCTTAAGTGTCATAACTTACAAAAAGAAGTCTTGCTATTCTTGTATATACCATGTTATTAATTTTTATACATCTAAAGCCTAAGTTTAATTTTCACCTGCTTTTTAAAATGAAATGGATCATCACGCTACTAACCCCATTACGCCCTCTTCCACCCCATATTTACAATACAGCTTATTTTACATACTTGGTTTGTGTGCTCAGAAGAATAACTGACTGAATTGAAGCAGAAGAAAAAAATCCTCCTAAAAATCTTGTTAATCCATTGAGAATTAAGATAGTGTGCTGGTTATGCTGTCAGAGTCATGAGTGACCTGCAAATCAAAAATCTTCCCACATGGTTAGTGTTTTAAAGCTCATAAGCTAAGGAATTGCTCTTACGTTGTATTGAAAATTGAATTTTTAAGCTAGCTTTGATTATATTTTTGTTATATAAAAAATCAAAGCATGTGAAGAGAAATCAGAAGAAAATGTAGTTCCAGAAATGTAGCTTCCCTTTTGCTTCTGCCGGCCTACTTTCTAAAACAGTTTCATTGATTCATGACAATGTTTGCTGGAAAGAGAATTTCTTGCATTTTTAAAAGCCTTGAAATACATTTTCATTTTGTAATGAAAGACCTCTCATGTCAGGTGCACCTGCTTGATTTGCATGTGAATTCTGAACAATTCTTGTTTCATGCGACACTTCTGAAATGTCTGTCTGTTTCTTTTTCTTTTTAATTCTCAAGCTCACTATTTGGATAAGATAGTGAAAGGTACTGTATATTTGCTCTTTGACATGCCTTTATCTACATGTTTGGTTTTTCTTTTTAATATTAATATATAGTTAAAAACATACTAGTTTTGGGCAAAAAAATCTTCTCTTACATACATTCCATTGATTATATATATAACTCATATGGCTTTCAACTCATCTCAAAATTTTGCTTCCATTGTATGGTAACACTTTATCAGTAATTTTGCATTTATGAACAAACTGTGTACTTGTATTAGATTTAATCTAAACCAATAACTGAAGATAGTATTCATTTGCTGTTTGGAACTTTTATTTTGTTAGTTTTGTCATTGGACCTCTGCCTACAAAACCCTAAATATTAAGGAAATAAAGCAAAGTGATACTCTTGTCACAGAACGGGTGTCATTAGTTTTAAAGAACAGATTAATTATAGAGATGGGTGTGTTTATATACTGATATATCAATAGAACTCCCAAGGCTTTTAAGCTTTTGATTATCTGAATGTAGAAAATCTATAGGAAGTTATGACTTGTATGAGTCTAGAAAAATCCTTTATAGTCTGTGCAACATTTTCAATTAAGAGGTTCAAGGATGCAAAAGCCTAACATGAAACAGCAAAGATTCTTGTATCTTCAGTTACGGTGAAAAATTGATTTAGAAAAATGTTTAAAATATTCCTACCCCTCTTTCCCTGAGTATCTTCCTCTATTCCTTGTGTTTTTTCATTAGAATATGGCAATATTGATGGCAATATCCAGGCTTTCACACAATAAGTCTTGAGTGTACCCAGTTGACTCCTAAATTGCTTTGTCAGTATTGCAATTATATATGTAAGTCTTCCATAAGTCAAATAGAAGAAATATTAAGAAAAAAATAGATCTCAGTCCATTAACAGATACTATTAGCAGCTTCAGTCTGAAAGAATAAAAGTAGCAAGACTGATTTCAGCCTGGCATGATGGCACAACATCCATAACTGTAGCATCCCCATCCTTCCTCACAAGAGGTTTTCCTGATTCTCTGCCTTCTAAGAGTGTTTTGACAAGAGTTAAGCATCCTTTATAACTTCTTTTCTGTGTGTTTGTAATTTGGAGCTACAAGGTTGAAAGGAGTCAGTAAATTCAAAATCTTCTAGGAGAAAAAAGCAACCTACTCTGGAAAACCACTCTTAAGTTTAAACAAAATGGATCAGTAGGTTAGTTGACAGAGATAGCTGTTCTAAAAACTGAAGAATCATTTACCCAGTTACTTAGGGCTTTTGGATGGAAGTTTACAGAAAATTGTTGTGTCGAGAAATATCGTATTTGTAGCCACCTTCTCATAAGATAGTTAGTGCCATATCTGTACTTGCTTCTGTCAGTGTCTTATCATAGTCATAGATAAGGAACACCGAAATCTACATATTTATAGCGTTGTCATCCTCATACAGATCATGTTGGCTGCATGCCAGATTTCATCACTAGGAAGTGACAGATACTGTTTTTTTTAATGCAATGTTAGACTGAAAACAATTATCGATTTTGGATATATTAAATTATGTTAATTGTTTCCCAAATTTTCCCTCCTTGGCCATAAAAGCAGACAAGATAGGATATAAAGGTAACAGCACAAAAGCCTTAGGGAGATTGTCACAAAAAATCACTCTCTGCTATCTGTCTTGAAGCACGTCACTACCGTGTTTTTGTTCAGTCTATCAATGTTTATTGTGGTCCTTATGGTATTTCATTTTGTCCGTCCTAAGTAATCAAATACGCACAGCTATTACATTAAGTTGGAAATCCTGTTGGTCCTGTCCCATCCGTATGCAGCCTGAATCCTAATGTTTGTTAGAATAGATGCTAAGCTGCTTCACTTTTCCTGGGCTTTGCTTATTCTGTGAAAAGGAATGTATTTTTGGCATAAAGTATAGTCATTAAAACTGGCCTATACTTTGTGCAGTTATTTAACACACTGTAATTTCACATGAATACACGGCAACTCTGAGACCAGATAAAGTTAACCTTCTCTTTTATTACTTGCCTAAAATCATACCCATTTTCCTGCTTAAGAATTTGGAGGGATTTGTTCATAGTAACAGGGAGCTTAATCATTTGTGCCAGTAATTAATCAATACTGCATAGAGCAAATAATGATCTATTTTATGAGCACAGAAAAATGTATCATTTTACACAGCTGTGTTTGCACTATGCACTCATCTCTTGTTACTTTGAAAAAAAATTTAAAAAGCCAAACTTAATTTTGTCTGGCCTGCAGGTATTTAGAGGATTGGTGCATTTATTTCCTGCCTGTACAGGTAAGTGGTGTCTCAAGTGTCAGGCCAATCAAAGATGCCACTTTGTTAAGAATTACATTCCCCAGGTAATGTTGCTGTTCCACTCCATGTGCAATTACAGTATTTGTGCTGTTCTTAAGGCCTGTTCCCAGTAAGTGTCCCTTGTTTGTATTTTTTTTTCTTTTCATATTATTACAATATTTAAATCACTTGTGCTTTTTCTTTGTCTGTTTCAACAGAGGGGTGCCCTGGCTTGTGCAACAGCAATGGGAGATGCACGCTGGACCAAAATGGCTGGCACTGTGTCTGCCAGCCAGGATGGAGGGGAGCAGGTTGTGACGTAGCCATGGAAACTCTCTGCACTGACAGTAAGGACAACGAAGGAGGTAAGAGATCTTTAAGACCAACTGGATCTTTAACTCTGGGGAGAACATGTTGAGGAATGGAGGTTTTTCAGTCTGCCATGAGAACCATACACACATTTGACTCGCTCTTACGCCTGTAAGGGTATGCCATGGCCTTCAGTGCTTCTTTATGGCATATCAGCAAAGCCTTACAAGCTGCGTGTGACAGGTGAGATGTGTACTTAGAAAAAGATAGGTGTCACCTTTGTTTCCCTGCACTGTTCTTTTATACTGGAAAAAACCATAGTTTCAACTCAGTGGACTGTTGTGGAGGGGGAAAAAAGGAAGGAGTTCAAAATTTCAGTGACCTCACAAGGAAATTGTCCCAAGAGAACAGGCCGAACTGGGAGTTCACATTTTGAACTATGATGCAATTGCTGGAAAAAATTGGTTGCCCAGCCTAGAGAGATCTTATCGCTTTGGAGCCTTTGAATGTTCACATAATTGACAGGATGCTCCCAGAAGTTGGGTTTGGTTGTTTGTTTTTTTTTTGGCTTACTTTTCCACAGCCTGTCATTCAGGTGACAGGTAACAATCTGCAAGCAAGATGCAGGCAGGACTGCTAACCTAAGGAATCAATCTATGATTATTGTTGTAGTCTAGGGAAGCTAGAGGGGCTGTGAACTAGCATGATTCCAGAATCACATAAAAAACCCCCACAAAAACAAGATAAAGTGTGAATGCAGTCCAATATTAGATCAGCATAATGCTTTTATTGTCTGTCTTTCTTCCCCTTCTCTCATCAATTCTTTTTGCTTAACACCTTCAGACTCAGAGAAGAGATAAAAACTCCATTAGGGCCTCTGGATGATGATAAAGTCATCTGGGACTTTGTTGTTCTGTTTTAGACGGTGCATGCCTCTGCAATTGCTGGTTGACTCTTTGCTCTCATATCCCTACTGTAGCTGGGATCTTAGATATCACAAACTATAATAACAGCAGCATTTACTTCCTGAAGAAAATAAGTAACACGGGTAAAGCTGTGCTCCTGTTTATTGCTGTACACATCATTTGGCTTGTCATCAGTCTCCATTACATATTATTATTTTGAGGCAGTTTTCCATACTTAGGGGCCTAAACAGTCTGACCCAGATTCCAGAAGAAATTTGCTTGTTTGGGGAATTAAGTTCAGGTGGGCCAAGGAATTACAAGATAAGGAAAAAAGAGAAACCTGCAAACATGAAGAGAGACAAAGCGAGGAGGAGGAGAAACTAGGTGGAAGCATCAACAACTTGGAGAAAAAAAATAGATTATGTAGGGGGAAAAAAAGGAAAATACATTAAAAGCCCAATAGTAGACTAAAACAGATTCAGTAAATGTTTAAGATCGTGTAAGGATGTGACATATGACAGCAAGAGTCAAAGCTGGTAATGGAGTGGTAGGAGGAAGAAGAACAAGGTGAACAGGAATGCATGCAAATGGAACAAGAGAAAACAAGTTGATCCTTCAGACTGAAAACAATAATAGCTTTTTGTGGGGAAAAGGAACAAGTAATTGGAGCAGAACAATCTAACAGGATGACTTAAAGAAGGAAGAATGATTTGGGGGGAAAATAGCTAATGCTGATATTTTGTTGCTTTTTTCTCTCTCTCATTTCCTTTTTTCATGTTGCTTTTATGGACATCATGATGCAGCTATGCATGAGGAAGGAGGTGTCCAAGCACTTGTTTTGCTGTGATTGGCCTATATAATGCTATTTGTCAATAGCATTTCTCTTAATTTATACGCTTCAGTACAGTGCCTATTCACTTCAGTCTTTGACTGTGGCTGAGGAGAAGGGTTAAAATTTAACAAATCAAATTAAAAATGGAAGTATCCCTAATAAAACTAGGGAAAGAAAGTCTCCTTTGTAAGTTACCTGGAAAGAGAAGAAGTATTACTTCCCTTTCCTGCAATCAACCCACTAATCTCCAGGCAAGCCATTAAAATTTCAGACAGCTACAAGGAATGGCACAAGTATTCTTCTGCTGTATTTGTTTATCATGGGAGATTAGGTTATCTGAGCACTTGTGCTGAATTTATAGTATGACTGCGGGTAGTGTGATCTACATCTCACTAGGCTCAGTGGTTATATAATTAAAGTTATCTCAGTTGTTGTCTGTTTGATATGCTGTGGTAAGTATGTATGCTTTATCCTACACTGGGTAGAATATACTTCATATATTAATATGAACACAGCTCATTAATAAAAGTGTCTTCTGTTCCTTTGATTCTTAGCTCTTTCTTGGACTGATTATTCAAATTCTGTGAACATGAGCATCCTAAGGATCCCAGTGGGAATATTCTCCATAGGAAATTCTAATGGCATCAAGGCATACCTGAGTATTTTCCCTTCTAGATACTATTGACATATGATGGGATGATTATTGCCTGTCTTCCTTTTAATACAGATTTTTCAGTGTCTTGGAAATCATTTCTGTTGTCATTAAGGCTCGCTCTTTATTTTCCCCTGTGTTTGACTGCATTTTTCTTTACATTTAGCAGCCCACAAGGGAAGTGTGTGCATCAAGCAGATCTTAGCCTGAATTAAACTCCTAATGACTTTGTGAGGAGAGGGAAGTCAGAGCTGTCTGTGGGTGGAATAAGCCTAACTTCTTGGGGGAGAAAGATGTCACTATTATACTTGAACAAAGTGGGCCATGCTTTGTTATCACTGTAGGAAGAATAAGAAACAGGAAGAGTCGCTGTTTGCTCTTTAATTTAGATGGGTCCTTATTGAACAGATTCCTTAGTTAAGTTTGCTTTTTATTAGCTCCTATCTAATTATTTAGTTACAGATTTCCATGAGCAAGATTTAAAGGATCATTAATAGTCTTTCTTTGCTGAAATGAAAGTAAATACTGTAACAAAGCAAAGCATACTTAGCACTACTGTATTTTTTTTTAATTACTTGCATAGTCTAGGACAGCCTGTTCCTGGCAGACGTCACAGGATAGTACAACTTCAGCCTAAAGATTGCCTAAACCAGGGCCTCCTCTCTAATAGTGGCTAATAACTGTTCCTTAGCAAAACATTATAAGATGTGAACTTACATTTTCTTTTGTATGCTAACAGGCTGTTAATTAAAGTGAGGAGTTACTGCCACAGAATGTTTTGAATATCAGAAGAGTTGCTAAATGCAAAGATAACCCAAGCTAAGGAAATCTCAGGAAGTATCTACTTGAACTAGGAGTGATACAGTGGCATGCTCATGTTCTCTGGCTTGTGCTCTGACACTTCCCATTAGTCTTCAGCTTTTTGATTGTATCTATGGTAGCTGGTGAATGCTGGGTTCATATGTCATCAAACGTATCCACAGTGCCTCCAATTTCTTTCTGGAGTGAGAACTCATTTGGAGCCCCACATTTCATATTTTAGGCTTCTTCACTCACCAGTAAAGCTGAATTTTGGTCCTTGCACACTGTTTAGGAATAAATCAAGGGCTGTTTGTGCTTTTCTGGATTTTCTGACCAGCTGTTCCTACAAGCAGTCATTTTGATGTCTATGATTAAGTCCGTTCATTATAGCCTGTTGCAAAATTGAGGTATGTAAGGATAACTGAGATTTGTTTACACAGTTTTCTTTCCTTTCCTGTCTCTTTCCTTAGTTTGCCAGTCACCAAAACTGTCCTGGTGGAATGGCCAGCATCATAATTCCAAAACTATATTCTTCCTATGTAGGCACTGAATTTCACTCTATGGAGATTTTTGTTGCCTAAATATATAATCAACTTATTTACCAGTAATGGGATTTATGTAGGTCCTTGGCTACCATCTCCCCTTGACACTGGCAGATCTTTTACTCAGGACTTACTTTGTCCCTCTATTTTTCTTCCTTCCAGCAGTTTTATTGCATTCAAAAGCAAACAGTACCACTGATACATCTTATTTTTTAGACACGTGTTGTGGGGATCCTCTGTCTTAACTCCTCTCATCTAACCACATAAAGAGAGCCTGGAGAAGAGAAAGCTCGGGTTGGATTGAAAGTGATCTTAAAGATCATCAGTTCCAATCCCCCTGCCGTGAACAGGGACACTTTTCACTACACCACATTGCTCAAATCACCATCCAACCTGGTGTTAAATACTCCAGGGATGCTGAATCCACAACTTCTCTGGGCAGCCTGTTCCAGTGCCTCACTGTAAACCATTTCTTCCTTATATCTAATCTAAACCTTCCCTCTTTCAGTTTAAAGCCATTCCTTCTTGTCCCATCACCATCCACCCTTGTTGAAAGTCCCTCTCCAGGTCTTGCAGGGCCTCTTCTGGTACTTGGCAGATGCTACAAGGTCGCCTTGGAGCTTTCTCTTCTTCAGGCTGAACAACCCTAAGTCGTCATAGGAAAGGTGCTCCAGCCCCCAGTTATCTTCCTGGCCTCCTCTGGACTCAATTTAACAGGTCCATGTCCTTCTTAACTGGGGGCCCCAGAGCTGGACGCAGAACTCTGGGTGGGCCTTTACAAGAGCAGAGTTTTGATGTTTTTATGAATCTCTCCAAATAAGCGATTTTATCAACAGTCCATGCTCCACTGCAATTCAGTGCATTTTGCAACAAAGGGAAAAGTAACATCAGTCAAGATTTTTACAGCTAGACTTTAGCTTTTGAGGAAGAAAACAATAAAGTAGTCATTACGTCTTTTGTTCATGGAACCACTTATATCTAGAACAAGAAAATATAAATAGCCTTCTGAGACTGATAATGACTGTCCAGCTGCCCGTAGGAGTTTCTGTTTTCTTTATAATTTCACTGTCATATTTGAGTGATATAACTGACAAGGCACTGTTGAGCTAAGTCTCATATTTTTCAGGCTAAACAAAATTCATCAATAATTTTGCAGAGCCATTTCAGAAAGGAAATTTTCCTCTGCTTCGCACAGTGCAATAGAGTACTTGACTTAGTGGTACTAGATAGTTCTAGCCGCGTAAGTACAGAGAAAGAATGAAAAATGTTTGCTCAAGTTATAAGGAGCCAGATTCATAACCATCCGTCACTCGCCTGGGCAAGTTACTGATAAACTCCACAGGAATATAACAAACAGCATATCCCTGTATCTTGGCTGGTGAAAATGAGATTCTTTCTCTGATTGATGTTAGTGGAGAGGCTTGTAAAAATGCATTTCCAGCTGATTAGTTCAGAAGGTGTCAATCTCATGCAGTTTTATGGCCTGCAGACTATACTCCAGATGTACATTTGCTTTTTATAAACTAACAAAGATGAATGGAGAAATATGAGCATTTCTTCGGCAACTGCATCAGATATTGCATGGGGGACCATTCAGATAAATAAAACCCCCAAAATATTCTTTTAACCATCAGTACCCCCAGCTTTGACACTGATCCAGGCTTCTGGAGTTAAAACCAACAAGGGAGGTCAGTACTTCAGCTAGGAAAGGGTTTCATATTTTACAAGAATGAGACTAGAAAATCACAAGAGTCAGAGCCTATTTGAGGTTGGAAAGACCTCTAGAAACCATCCGGTCCCACCTCCTTCTCAAAGCCGGATTAGCTAGAGCAGGTTGCTTGGGCATGTACCCAGTTGGGTTTTGAATGTCTCCAAGGATGAAGGCTTCACAACTTCCCTGAGCAACTTGTTGCAGTATCCAGCCACTTTCACAGTAAAAAAACATTTTTCTGCTGTTTAGACCCAATTTCCTGTGTTTCAGTCTGTGCCCTTTGCCTCTTTCCTCTTGCTGGGCACCACTGGAAGGTGACTTTTTTACACCCCCCCATCAGGTATCTGTACGCATTGATGAGATCCCTCCTGAGTTTTCTCTAGGCTCTGCAGTCTCAACTCTCTCAGCCTTTCCATGTGTAGGAGAAATGTGTCAAGCCTTAACAGTCTTCATGGCCCTTCACTGAGCTTTCTCTAGTATGTCCATGTCTCTTGTACAGAAAGCCCAGCCTGCACACAGAGCTGTGTGCTCCTAACGCAGCCCAGGATGGTGTTGGCACCTTCTTTGCTGCAAGGGCATGTTGCTGGCTCATGTTAATTTTGTGTCCATCAGGGCTCCCAAGGTCTTCTCCACGAAGCTATGCTATGGTGCAGGAGGTTGTTCCTCTCCAGGTGCAGAACTTTGCACTTCTCATTGTGGAAACTTCATGTGGTTCCTGTCAGCCCATTTTTCCAGCCTGTCAGTGTCTATCTGAATGGCAATGTGACCCTCTGGCATATCCTCATCCCAGGAAAAATCAATGTTCTTTCCTGTCTCTTAAAAAAAATTAAACTTTGATATACTTAATGGTGCTTTTTTCAGCCCTTTGTTTTCCCTCAACTGATTTGAAAGTCAGGCAAGTTAAATAAGAATTTTAGATGTGCAAAAGAACAGAAATCCCACTCCTTTACTATTTTGCCGGTCCTCTAACTGATCCACATAGCACAGTAATACTTAGAAGAATACCTTTCAAAGATCTGTTTACTTACTGTCTTTCAACATATGATTGAACAAAAATGGATGATATTTTTCCCTTCAGAAAGAAGTTTTACTCCAAAGGCAGATGCTTTTGTGACACAAGCAGTCATGGGTTTCCTCCGAGTGCTGCATTGGTATATTTTTTAGTTCAGTGCAGCAAGCAAGCTCCCTCTCTAATCTAAATGGAATAATAAAATGTTTGAGCTATTTTAGTCTTGCTGTTCTTTTGGGGAAACAATTATCAGCTCTGTGATACCAGATTACATTCATCTAGAAATTTTCTGTAGCTGACATTTCCAGGCTCATTTTCCTTATGACTTTACTTACAGCAAATTAGTAGTTATCAATCTGATCTTGATTTTAATCTTTGATCAAATTAGATTTCCAATGATGTGACAGATCTAATGTTCCACATATGGGAATATTTCAGCACATAAGCATAAAAAGCACCCATGTGTTTAAATCTTGTTTATACGGGCCAGCATTTCCCATCCGTTTATTCAGAATAAAATCTAAATGTTAAATACAGATTTTGTTCTCTCATACATTTTCATGTAAAAAACTTGTGGGAATTGCCTTGTCACTAGCAACAAAATCTTTCTGCCAAGGTATAAAGGAATCCACCTTGATACATGTTTCGAAATATTTAAAGCTACTTGCAGCATAGATATTGCTAAAAAAACTTGAGGAGAACAGCAGAGTGGGAGTTACTTTTTTCTTTTCCCTAGCAAGTCAAATAACCTCACATAAAAGCTAATTAGGCTCACCTAAAATGTTTAATATTTATAAGTTAACACTGTATGCAGAGTCTGAGTGCTTTCATTTGATGGTTTGTTCAGCGTGTTTTTAGAAACGTATTGAATAGGCAGGTTCATTTTTACATGATACTGAGTATATTCAGCTTGCATGGATTTCCATGGGAGTTTAAGAACTCAGTGGAAACAAACTCTCTTTCTGTAATTGAAAGTGAATTCATTAAAATTTTAATTATGAGTATTCTTTCATACTACATAATTTTCTTCATCTCCCTGCTGGCTGGCTCATTCCAATGCACAGGGGCAGGAGTAAGAGTTTGTTCATTTGTGTGACTTTCTGCCAACAGATGGGCTAGTTGACTGTATGGATCCTGACTGCTGTTTGCAGAGTTCTTGCCAAAACCAGCCTTACTGTCGTGGACTGCCTGATCCCCAAGATATCATCAGCCAAAGCCAACAGTCGCCATCTCAGCAAGCTGCCAAAGCGTTTTATGACCGGATCAGTTTCCTCATCGGAGCAGACAGCACCCATGTCATACCTGGGGAAAGCCCTTTCAATAAGAGGTGAGCGTGACTGGTCTTGTACTCGTGAACACAAAAGAAACTGGAGAGTGTGAGATTCATGTGAGGAGAAGATCCACTATGACTGCGAATTTCTGGTGTGGATTTTGAGCAAAGACCTTTTCCCTTAATATATCAAATTGCTTGTTTTGTCTCATTTCCTGCAAAATTCAATTTACCAGTGCCACTAGGTTACAGAAAGTACTTGCCATGTATTCTAACTGAGCACTTCATTAATGATTAAATAAATCTTTATTTAACCAGTTGATTTGGGCTAGCACAGTTGGAAATATATCAAAGCAATGAAAACACTTCAGAAGGAAAAGCAAAGCTGCACTTTTTAAACTGAGCTTACTAAATAATATAAATTATGAATTAATGTAATAGAACTGTTAAGTGCACGACAGTATAATTGCATAAACTATTTGACTGGTGCTCTGTGAAGCAGTAATGACCTGAAAATAAGCCAGTAACAGGAAGCAGGTGTCTGGGATCTCACTGAGTGAAAGAAGATGATTTACACTAGAACTACTGCGTTTGCAGTAATTTAACAGCATTAATGTGTTTGAGCACAGCAGTTGATTAAAAGTTGTTGCACCAGTGTTCCTTATTGCTCTTTTAAATTTTGTAATTCATAGTCCCTGCAGTTTTACAGATTGCTTTGATACTAATTGAAAAGTACATTTTTCTTTAAGAACCTGCCAGAAATATGACTTACAGTGAGAACATATAGAGTTTATAAGTTCTTAAAATTCTTCAGGTTTTTTTCAGTAATTTCTGATCTTAGTAAATCAGTACAGACAAAATAAACCAAAGTAAAATCAACAGTACTGAAACAAAATTATTATCTGCAGATTCTAAGGCATTTGTTTATACAGTGTAAATTATGTGAACTTGTAAAAGGGTTAGAATCTGAGGAATGTTTTCTAAATGATAGTTGATAGCATGTGGAGAGGGATGGGTGGGTGGGTGAGGGTGGATGTATGTTCACTTACTAGCTTTTATTCATGCAAAAAGAAGAAAGACCCCCAAACTTGTAATTTGATCCTGCATCTTTTTCATAGTCTTGCATCTGTCATAAGAGGCCAAGTATTAACTGCTGATGGAACACCACTCATTGGAGTCAATGTTTCCTTCCTACACTATCCAGACTATGGATATACAATCACTCGCCAGGATGGAATGTAAGTTCCTTTTGAAGCACGTACAAGTCTTTGCTATAAAGTCAGCAAAGGTGTTACTGAAGAGCTGCTTGTAAAACTGAGATAATAAAATAACAGGAAAAAAAGACATTAGGAAACTGATTGACTAAAGTTGTACTTTGTACATCCTTAAAATGTAAAACATGCTGATTATTATATACTTTAAAAGTAGAAGGACTTGCTTAATTTAAACGCAGCATCCCAAATTCTCTGTTCTCTCTGTGCAGTATAATGTAATGTAATTTAATTGATTTCTCCATTGTTCCCAGTAGAGCCATTCTGCATTCAGAGCAGTACAATGGAATGAAGAATCAATCAGTAAAATAGAGGCTGTGGATGGCTTTGGGAATTGCTGACTAGCTAGCCCTCTTGGGGTTTTTTCCTAGGTTTGACCTGGTAGCGAATGGTGGTGCCTCTCTGACACTGGTGTTTGAGCGATCACCGTTCCTGACACAGTATCACACAGTATGGATTCCCTGGAATGTCTTTTATGTCATGGATACCCTTGTCATGAAGAAGGAAGAGAATGACATTCCCAGTTGTGATCTAAGCGGATTTGTAAGGCCAAACCCTGTTATTGTGTCATCGCCTTTATCCACTTTCTTTAGAATTTCCCCTGAGGATAGTCCTATCATCCCAGAGACACAGGTAAGGTGTTCTTCAAATAAACACAATGTTATCCCAGGCTAGTGTTCAGCAACCTGAAAGAAAACCGTTCACTGCTGTTTAAGAATAAGTACTTCTGAGTAAGTGCTAGGAATTTGCAACATGTGATTATTTTCAGACCAATTTATTTATTTATTCTATGGGATGATTTTTAAAATTTCATCTGAAAAAGAAAAGTAAGAAAGCTGTGTGTACATCAGTTTTACATTTGTTTGCATCACCTAATTTACAGAATGTGTTTAGTGTTCAATCACTGGCCCATAAAAAGGGCACACTATAGTACACTGGTCTTCTAGGATTGCCCTCTTGTTAGAAGTCACCTCAGAGACTGAAAACGAAAGGTGTTTTCCCACTGTGTCCTAAAGACATGCACAGTTTGAATTATCTGTCCAGTCCTAATAAATAGCATGACACAGAGATTTTTATAAAGTAAAAGAACTCTCTGCAACACTGAAGACAAGCCAGTGAGCTTGTGGTCTAACCAACTTCTTCAGAACTTGTAATACCAAAAGTAAGACTTAACATCCAAACCTTGATTTAAGTGGAAAAAAATATGATGAAATGGGCTCCATCTCAAGTAACAATCACTAATACAATGAATAGTTTCTTGGCTCTTAAAGCATTTCAGTTGCATTTTAAGAAGTAATATATGTCTCAGTGTTGATTTTCGAACTTTTCCTAGTGAAGTCCTCCTTCTGCCTCCCTCTTTCTCTCTCTCTCTTCTTCTTGCCCCTAGTTGCACAATGTCATAATTACATAGAGCACTCTTTTTACATTCACTAAGAAATGTCCTTGCCTCTTCAAGAGAAACACAGAAAATTCAAATGTTTTCATGCAGAGCTCTTAAGAAAAGAGCTAAATCATTGAGCAATTCATGGTAGGAGCAGGTTTAAAGGAAAGATGTAAGAAAATTGCAACTAAACACTCATACAAATCTAGACTGTGCTAGGAAATTGTTGCTTTTATCCTCACTATCATTTCTGCGCCTTTGATAGCTGTAAGTCAATTAAAAGAAAGTATTTTCAAAACAGTCCACTGAAAAACAGCTCTGATTTACTTGTTTTGTCAACAGATGATAGATTCAGTTCCTGAAATTATGGAAAATGGCTTAGCTAGATATAAATCAAGAAAAAAGTTATGATACAAGAATGTCAGGAAATACAAATTTTAAAAAAACACTTGTAGTGTCTAGGTAAACAAGTTATTTCATGAGCAGTGGGACTAATGAGGTCTGGATTCCTACTAATTCCCACCCACTGCTGTAACTCCATCTGTCTGTCACATCCAGTCCTTCGCCACAGGCTGCATTCAGCCTTTTCTTCTTTCTCACAGGAGTCCCAAATTGACTACTTCTTCCCTACCGGAACCCTTTTTTTTACAAACATAAAGGAACTGAATTATCTTTAGAGATTTCTACTGTATTTAAAATGTGGTTGAAATTGTCTACCAGGTTCAAAATTTGTGAGGTGGGAGGTCTGATAGGCAGGACTGTTGGGTCAAGTTGTCTCCCTAGGAAACCAGCTGATAGGAAAGATATTCTCAGTGGATCCCAGGCAGTTGGTGCTGCTGGGTGATTTATGGTGAGGGAAAATGGTACTCTTGTTATGTATGCAAAAATCTAGTTCAATAGTATGTAAAAAACATTTAGCAGTATTTTCTTCTATATTCTTTGCTTATCCCACACATAAATTCCCAGCACATAATTTTCTGCTTCAGCAAGTGGGAGCCGCACAACTGTGACTGGCATGCACCCCTCCGGGTCAGGTTCCCCTCAGAAATGCATAACGCTCAACAATTTGTCACCCAAAAAAATCACTTCTCTCATAAAAGATGGGCAGAACCATATTCTATTCAAAACAGCTCCAGAGGAACTGCTGCTGATGTTTTCATATAAAAAGGGGCAGTGCCAGTTTCGAGTCTGTGAGGCTGGAGGAAAGCACAGAGCAGTAAGTCATTCCCTGTGTTCTTGCAGTCAGTATTAGCCGCCCTGTTCGTGTGCTGTGACAGCACTCACTATCACGTACTGCAGGAGAAAATGATGTGCTGCTGTAATCACCATCCCTTGAAGTGCTTCATCATCCCTTGGAGATAATGTTTCCAAGAGTGTACTTAGTGGCTTATGAATCCCAAATTGATCAGAGGGGGAATTAAAGTCTGTGCCAAAGGAGCAGCATGAAAGAAGACTGAAAAAAAAAAGGGCAAGCAAGGGGAAAGAACAAACACAGTGGGTAAAGAGGTGATCACAGACCCAACAGATCATTACTCAAGAGGGTTGATAATAACATGTTAACTAAATGTGGACTGCTTAGGCATGATTTTATCTACTATTAATTGCAAGTTACCATGCTTTGCCTAGACTTAAGTAGCTGAGATTAATCAGTGTGGAACGAGGCAATAAACTGCATGCAGATGAGGGAGGTCAGGTTAAGCTGGAGCAGCTTTTATGTATTAGGTAATATTGGTACTCTCTTTTTCCTAAAATGTCTGTTTTCCATATATTGCCATGTGGTCTGGGAGAAACCCACATGAGTCACAGTGAGCACTTCTGAACCTGAGTATTTGAGGGCTTCCCTCTCCTAAACTTCTGTTATCCACTGTTACGTGTGCTTGCAAGATGCCTTCTGCAGGTCCTGAGCCTCTTGTTTCCATCACTTCAAGTGTATGAGAGAATGAAAACTGGATGTTTACCTTCAAATTACATATTCAAGGTTCTTCTCCTCAGACTCTCACTACTGGCAGTAGTGCGGCAGAAGTTGGCAACATTTATTTACCCAGAGGAATTCAGGATAAAATATGGGCCTCAATGACTTAATAAAAATAATTATTGGTAGTTAGAGGGCGGCTAGATTTTCAGCAAAGAAATTAACCTATTTTAACATTTAAACTAACAACATAATAGGATATCTAGAAATCTTAGTATTTTATGGATGCTGCACCCTACTTTCTCCTACCTAAAATTTTCAGAAATTCAAGTTCATACTGAGGAAAAAATTGAGATTATTTGTAGAACCTAATATCTCCATTTATATATCTCATTCTTTTCCAGCACATTTTATGTTTTTCTTCCCTTTTGCTTTCTGTTTGAGACTCTGTACATACCTTCTTCTTTATTCTGTTATTTTTATATTTTTACATGTATGTAGCTTTTTCCTACCCCTCTTCACTCTGGTATCTAAACCATGTTTTAAGTCTAGAAAAACTAATTATTTTTACCCTTTTTATTTCTCCTTGATTTAAATGCTAATTTAAGAGCCTCAGTTGTAGGGGAAGGCTTTTTTTTAAAGGAAAACATTTTTTCTGTCTTGAAATGAGCAGTTTCAGCTTCTACTTAAAGTATAATTTTGGTACTCCTTAATCTCAGCCTTTATATAATAGCAGCAGTTGCCAGTATCTAAAAATGCCATCTTTACCCCTCCCAAACCTAGATCATGTTACATTTTAATGCAGCAGCTCATCTGTTATTTCTCAGCAAACAACCTTTTTCTGACACTAGGACTAAAGTTTGTGAAATTTGTCCTCAAATCCCGTATTGAATTTGTCCAATTTGCCAAAAAAAAAAAAAACCAGTCACAGCAGCAGGCATTTCTCTCCCTAACTGAATTACTTATTCAGTGTTCTGAATACCATCAGAGCATGTCATATTTTGGAGCAGGAAAGCATTCTAGAGCCTGGATGGCTTTAGAACTGCTGGCCATGAGAGACGAGGAGCCTTTCACAATTTATGTGACTGGGGCACCAGCTCGAAGTCTCAGAACAACAAACCCTGTGAAAATTGAGGTGATCCTTATCTCAGTCCCCTAAGTTAAATATTTCATCGCTGTCCTTAAGAGAAGCTTGATCATCCATAAGTAAAATGTCAGCCATTAGAATTTGGTGGTTAGGCAATAACTCAGTCCCCTTAGGGTATCAGCCTTTCTGAAGGCAGTTTGATACTCAGTCTGGAAAAGGTGAAGTACAGACAGCTTGGTTGTGTTGGTGATCCCTGATGTGACTTTTTATTCCCAGTGACTTTCCCAATTGCTTTACAATTGATGTGTTGTCATGGCTCCCATAGGAGCTCTCTGCTGTGCCTGATGATTTATGTTTTTGGATGAACATTAAACTGTTTAATTCTCTTTGTAATGCTTGATTCTGGTAGAGAGATTGAGTTGCATAACCTTACCTATACATTTCTGAAGTTCTCAAGAAAATAAGTTACAACAAGGGATATTTTATGGAAAAAAGGAGGTTATAAGTCAGATTTCCAGCAGGCATTTGAGGCTTCTGCAGAAACTAATAATAGGGGTTTCGGTTTTGTTTTAAACCTCGCTGAGAACTGCATGAGTGTCCTAGTTTCTAATTTGATAGTAATCCAAATACACAGTGGAATTTCTTGAAAATTGAAACTTCAAGGTGTCCTCTTAATTGCCTGTTATCTCAGCCAAGAGTACTGGAAGACCACCTGTATGTTTAACACTGCTCTTCCACAGTTGCAGTTGTAAAAGAAGCCGTGGTCGTACCAGGAGACCACTGAAGTCCATTAAATTGTGTCCTATTACAAGCATATTATTTCTTTTTCTCCCCTTGCTTACAGAGACCTCCATCTTTTAGACTAGTTTTAATGTGCAGTATACGAGAGTCCTGCTGATGTCTTGAGGAGGAATTTGTCTTTTGTTCCTGGGTGGTTTGTGCTTTTCCTTTAAAGTCTTAGAAAAGAAATGTGCTCACAATCACTTTCCTCTCTGGAGAGAGGTGGTTTTGTTCATGTAGAAAAGATTTGCCTGTTCCCTGGATTAGACAGTCTGTATATCGAGCAGAGGGAAAGCGGACTAGATTTACAAAGAGAAATGAGGCCACACTCACCTCCTTCAAGGTGACTGCTTGTCATTTCTTTTCAGTCAGGTTCTTGGTGGGGAACAAAGAAATATTCAAAGAATAAGAATTAAGAATTTAAAAATCGTAATTTCATTTCATCGTCCAATTCCTACTTTATTTCCTAAGCTCTATTATAGTCTTACTGGAGAACAATAGTTTTATGTCTACATGTATCAGATGTAAATAATTATAATGCCAGACAATGAGTCAAAATAGTATTTCTGAAATTTTGTTACTGTTATTGGGAAGGAAGTAGATGTAATTAATACTGTATAAACCTTTCTGTAGATCCAACAAAAATGCCAATGTAGAGGATGGTGTAGCATGTGTTGCCCTCCTTGAGCATCAACCACATTACTTCACCTTATTCAACACAGTCAATTTTTTAGAAGCAGTGTCCAAGGATTTCTCTGGCATAGAGAGCTAGCAGCACTTGTTTAGTAGCCAGGTTTTGATCCCACTGAAGTCTTTAGCCTAGTATTTGTGACAGTGCTCTTCCTGAAATCTGCTTTCCCCTGATACTAAATAGTGTTTGGTTTTCAGACTTCAGGACCAGGAGAGAGAAAAGTAAACTAAACCTTTCTTAATTTACTTCCCAAGAGTGTTCCTGTAAAACCACTAAGGTTCTGGGCTTGTGCTTCAGCATTCTTTATAACTTTTGCACTCTGCACCAAAGAAACATTACCTTTACAAATGTGTCTAGATACATTTTTCTTCTTCTTTTGTTTGTTTCAATAAACCAGGATACCTGGTAGCTGTTCACTCCAAGTGCTGGCTGCTGTGTTTGTGTTCTGACTTAGACATACAACAATATAGGCTGCTTTTATCCACATTACACAGAAACATTTCACATACATCCATCACCCACAAAAGCTCCTCAGCTCAGAGGAAATGACAAGGTAGAGGAGGGGAGGAACCTTTTAAAAATAAAATTTACTCATTCCACCTCTCAGAAATGTGAAAGTGATAAGCTGATATCTGAGTAGTGAATATTGATCAGAAAATATGGAAAAACTTTCCCTGAGGCATCCTACTTATCTGTCTTCAAAATAAATGGAAGAATGCTCTAGTTTAAAGTATTTACAATCCACTGGTAATGCAAATAATAAAATACCTGGAAGTTCTTCCCACTTCTACAGGAGAAATTAGGCATCCCAACCCAAATCTCAAGCTTTGCTCTCCTTAGAGGCTCTACTGCCTTTATTACACATGCCTTTATTAGTTGGGACATGGGTGGCAGCATAATAAGGGGCAATTTTCACTTAGTTGAAAGATACTTTTTTGACTCCTCAGGAGAAATCAGTTGGGAATGTTTTCTCATGCTTCCTTTGCCCCCCATAAAAATAAAGGAGATAATTTTGAAATGCTTGAGCAGAAAGTACCGACTAAGCAGCTTCAGTATAATGAAGAATTTAGACTTGACTTTTTAGGAAAAGTGTGAAACGTTGTTATTTATTTATGGGGTTTTTTTACCATGAAAGCCAAATACAGGTGATATTTCTTAATGGATTGTTACGTAATATGTAAGCAGCCTTTTATGATAGCTGCATTGTTTTGTTTAATTTCAAATAATTCAAATACTGTATTTTTCTCTTAACAATGTATAGGTACTTCATGAAGAAACAACAATACCAGGAACTGATTTGAAGTTATCATACTTGAGCTCCAGGGCTGCAGGATATAAATCTGTCCTGAAGATTTCTATGACCCAGTCTGTTATACCATTTAATTTAATGAAGGTTCATCTTATGGTGGCAGTGGTGGGAAGACTTTTCCAAAAATGGTTCCCTGCATCCCCAAATCTAGCATACACCTTTATATGGGATAAAACTGATGCATACAATCAGAGGGTCTACGGATTATCTGAAGCTGTTGGTATGTGTTACAGAGGATTTTTGCACTTCTAGTGTTTTCTTGAACACAGGGAAGCACACCTCAAATGCTTGTATCCATTAAGTAGAAGGTGTTTTGCAGAATAAAATTATATCAGTGGATATTAAAACATTGAAAAATACTAATCTAAGCTTTGAATTATGAGAAAAAAATTCCTTCAGAAGGAAAAAGAAAACATTTTTCATTCACATAAGTGACATTTTTTACTTCTATTCCTTCCCATGAAGTAGCTCTCAGCCTAATAATACATTATGGTGTTTAGTCTGCACACTCTGTATACTTTACTTAAAGCACAATAGCAGTATGACTTACATCACAAAATCACTTTCTTCTGTACCTGTCTTAACTTACTCTTACTAACTAAAAATATTTTAATAACCGAAGATTCTGGTTAGTATTTTTACCATGTCTGAGAAGCCATAGGAATTTTCATGTGTCCTAAGAGAGCAAAAGAATGTATGCAATTTAAGGAAATCACATTCTTTAAACTCTTCTTCAGTATGAGATCCTGTACTTAATGAGGACATGTGCTGTTATTTCAGTGTCTGTAGGTTACGAGTATGAGTCTTGCTTGGATCTAACTCTCTGGGAAAAGCGGACTGCCATTTTGCAGGGTTATGAACTGGATGCCTCCAACATGGGTGGTTGGACATTGGATAAGCATCATGTATTGGATGTTCAGAATGGTAAGGAGTTCATTTTCTTCTTGCTAGTTTTACTGCTCCACTGCCCTGCATTTCAGGTCTCTCATTCAAACTTCTTGCTATTTGCTCTGTTATTTTTTAAAAAGTAAATTACAGAACATTTTGCAAATGGTAAATGCTTTGCACTTCCCCGGCTCCCCATCACCAAGCCAGTCAGAGTTGGCAGGAAGTGTTAGGACAATGTTCTCAGGCACACGGTGTGATTCTTGGGGTTTGTCCTGTACAAGGCCAGGAGTTGAACTCAATAATCCTTTGGGTCCCTTCCATCTCAGGATATTCTTTGTTTCTATGCTTTACATTGAATGTCATGCTTCTGCATCCTATAAATACGTATGCATGAATAAATTCATCAAACAGTCTCAGTTGGATATGCTGTGGGGGCTTGACTCTGGCTGGACACCAAAGCCACCCAGACACTCCCAGGCTGGACAGGGGAGAGAAAACAGAATGAAAGGCTCATGGGTTGAGATAAGGACAGGGACAGATAACTCACCTGGAGCAGTCACCATCATGGGCAAAACAGAATTGACTTGGGGAAATTATTTTAATTTATTACCAGTCAAATCACAGTAGTGTAGTGACAAAGAAAACGAATCTTAAAAACAACTTTCCCAATCCTCCCTTCTTTCCAGGCTTAATTTTACTCCTGGATTTACTCTCTACCTTCTCCCTGCCAGTGGTGCAGGGGCATGGGGAGGGGGGCTGTGGTCAGTTCATCACACCCTGTCTCTGTCGCTCCTTCCTCCTCAGGGGAAGGGCTCCTCACACTCTGCTCCAGCATGGGCTCCCTCCCACAGTAGACAGTCTCCATGAACTTCTCCAATGTGAGTCCTTCCCATGGGCTGCAGTTCTTCACAACTGCTCCAGTGTGGGTATTCTCTGTGGGGTGCAGTATTTCAGGAACAGATGGCTCCAGTGGGATCACAAGTCCTGGCAGCAGACCTGCTCCAGCACAGGCTCCTCTCTCCATATGTCCAGAGGCCCTGCCAAGACCCTGCTCCACCATGAGCTTCCTGCAGGGTCACAGCCCCCTTTGGGCATCCTCTTGCTTTGGCGTGGGTCCTCCAGGTGGATATGTGCTCCACCATGAACCCCCATGTTCTGCAGGGGCACAGCTGTCTCACCATGGTCTTCTCCCATGGGCTGCAGGGGAATCTCGGCTCTGGTACCTGCAGCAGCTCCTCCCTCTCCTTCTGCAGACCTTGCTGTCTGCAGAGCTGTTGCTTGCTCATATTCCCACTCCTCTCTCCAGCTGCAATTTGCTGTTGCACAGTAACTTTGGCATCAAAGTGTAGTTGTTGAGCATGCTGCTCAGCAGCTGTTTGCAGGGTGCCATGCTGAGGAAACCTCAGCTCAACACTGAACAGGAAAAAATTTGGAAAAACTTGGCTGGAAGCTTGTAGGAAAGGTGAAGTAAACAGTTACATAGCCTAAAGTAGTAGTTGGTAGCACTGGATTTTTATGCAAGAGAGGAATCTAGAGTAATTATCATGAAGATTGTCACTTCTGCAGTAGTTGATGTCCCGTGAAGGTACAAGCTTATTATGTGTAACACAGTGGTCCTCACCTAAAGCATTGCTTCTGACTGGTAAGGAAACAGGGTAACCAAGTCAAGGGAAAAGGTGTCATTGTACCTAATTTAAAATGTAAAGAAAAAACCAAACCAAAAAAACCTGCAAATTATTGTGAAGTAATCCATCTAAAAATGTAAAAAGCTATAATTATAAATATATATGTAAGATTGATTCTGTTCACTGGGTAAATTGGTGATGGCTTTAAATTATGTTTAAGAGTGCATTTGACAAGTAATGACTTTTCAAAGTGTCATGTGTCTAATTGAATAAACCAAGTGGAGAGTTGTAATGACAAGGTGGATGAGATGCATAAATCTATTCAGGAGAGAGAGCAGACAGTGTTTGCACAGAAATCTAAACTACTGCAGTAAATAGTCTAATGTACATCTTTTACTCTGTGATAATAGAGGAGAGATGTGAAGGACCAATTTTTCAAGGTAATGACAGAATAAATCAGGTGCAATAGTGCACTGTGCTGACTTCTAGAATTCCTCTGATGAAAATTGTGGAACTCAGCTATTTCAGGCAAAATTATAGTGCCATGATTGTCATAAATGATGTAATCATGAGAGAGGGGGTTTCGTATACTCTTAATGCATTCTGGCTTTAACTATTCATGAAAAATACATTCTTCCTCTTTTGATTTAGATTACTTATTTAGATTACTTGCCATTAGGTTTCCATAAACCATTTTTTCCAAATTTATCATTTATCAATTTATTGGTTTTACATTTATAATCCTTTGCATTTTATAACATTAAAAGCAGTGAAGACACCTAAAACATTTAAAGAGGAAAACAAAGTATTTTTTCGCATACCTTTCAGTACAAATCATGCACTTTGGGAGTGAGGAGGGAAAGAGAAATACATCTTAAATTTCTTCTAAACTTCTCAAAAGATTACTGTATCCCTCAGCTCCAAACTGCATGAAGCTCTGGGCATGCAATCAATAAAACCCAGATCTCTGTACAGTACAAAGTGACGTGTGCTTTACATGGATTATACCACGGAAAGACATATGGTGACTTAGGAGGAGAGCCGTAATATCTGACCATTTGTAGAGGACACCTTAATGGATTCGTCACGAGATTGAACAATGAGGGTCCTGGCAACACTTTAACATACTTTTTTTTTCCCCCACAAGACTGATGATTTAACATAAAGCATCCATTTTTCCTCTCAGATTTCCTACGTAGGCTATAAGGAAGAAAAATACTGCTGGCACATTGCTTTGTCTTCACAAAATTATTGTTTCTTTCATGCCTCAAAGCAGAATTAAGTTTTAGAGGCAGGTTGGCCTGGCACCACATTTTTTTTGTTGTTTTGACATTTTTAATAACTGCCTATAACTGCAGATATGGTATTGAGGCAGACTTTGTTGCCAGAGGAACACTTCTGTTGTGAGCTGAGTAAAGAATCTTTTATAATGTAAAATTGAGGCAATCTACAACTTTTTGAAGTGGCTCTTTAATTAATATTTACAATTTGCAACAGTAATCCACTCCAGATTACATTTGACATGATATTTATAATTAGTTATACTAGGACTTTAGGGATACAATTTGAAAATATATTCTTTTTCATTTTTATAAAGCACATTAGAATTTCAGTCCTTTCTGGTCTATTTCAAAACTGTAAAGATGTAGGAACACAGACCTTCCTTCCATTAATATGCTTAACATTTCCTTCAGCATGACAATTTTTTATTCTGAATTATAACTATAAAAATCATTAACATTTTAAAAAAAACAACTGAAAATGTTTTGGGGCTTTAAGAGCTACAATATTTAGTGTTTCTACTAAATTTTGTGAACAAGATAATCTAATGTTTGCATGTTTATAGCCTAAATATAACTATAGATGTTTTAATAAAGTTGTTATTTGTAGAGAGAAAAATATGGTGGTGAAACAATAAAAATTCATTAAACTTACACTAACTAGCTAAAAGAATCTTTACAATACTTTTGCATCATTTTATGTGTATACATTCAGAGTTTTTATAAATGTTATTGGTTTTTGGGTTTGTTTTTCTTCTATGTTATCTGGCAGGAATCCTCTACAAAGGGAATGGTGAAAATCAATTTATCTCTCAGCAACCCCCAGTTGTTAGTAGCATTATGGGCAACGGGAGACGACGCAGCATCTCCTGTCCAAGCTGTAATGGTCAAGCTGATGGTAATAAATTGCTGGCTCCGGTTGCCTTAGCTTGTGGGATAGATGGCAGTCTGTACGTGGGGGATTTCAACTACGTTCGGCGGATATTCCCATCTGGAAATGTAACTAGTGTTCTGGAGCTAAGGTATGTTTTTTCCCTCATCCTGGACTTTTGGAGTTATGAGTTACTGTGGCAAAACAAAGTATTGAATAAATTTCTGACGTTGTGTAAGTTTGAGTTTGTGAATACTTTCGGGAACAAAACAGAATTTGAGACAAAATATTTTTAAAGTATTTAAAACTGAAATGAAAACATTTTACCCTAATAAAATATTTTAACTATGCTTATCCAAATGTGAGACTTTAATCTACCCAAAGTAATAATTCTGCAGATTTTAAGAGTTAACATATATGATCAACGTAAGTGGACAAGGGACAATCATTCACCACTTCACTAATGATAGATGTAAATGTTGCCTTCTTCTCATCTTTTAACATCCTTTCTGAATGTTTGTCTAATAATGTTTTTCTGTTCTTTTTTACTTGCTCCCACCAAGAAATAAAGATTTTAGACATAGGTAAGCATTCCTTAAAGAAGATTTATATTTTTCTAACTGTTCTTTCTTTTTTAACAAATGAATGCTTATAATGGGCAAGTCATTTCTAAGATGTATTACTAGAAAAGAGGAGTATTTTTCAAAAATAATGAGTTCATATGTTTTAGTTATGTCAACTGTCAGGCTGTATCGTCCTTTCCAATGAGTTCCTCTTTTCTCATCACTCTCTGTCCACAGTCAGGCTTCTTGTTATGCTTCTGTGTGCCCTCCTTTGCTGTTCCCTCATCTCTGCTCACTCCTTGCTGGCAGCACTTTTGCTGATCCTATCGAAACTCACCCATTAATCAGATACACCAAATATGATGAGAGAATGGCATAAAAAAGTATCAAGGGAGTTCATTTCATTAGCCTTTTGATGTTGAATCTTTTCAGGCTCTCATTTAACAGATTTGTTTCTTTAAAGGTGAGCTTCTTTTAATAATGGAAGTTGAAATAACAATAACACAACTCCAGGAGTTAAGATTTTAAAATACACTGAGACTCACAAAATTGGTCATAGAAACAACAGTAATCAGAGGATTGTAGTACAGCATTCATCCATCCTGGCATCGCTACAATAATGGCAAGAACAGAAGAGTAGGTGGATGCTTAGAATTGCTTTGCCACAGCAGCTGGTGCTGATAAGGAGAAAAAAAAACAGACATTTTAGCAGTCATGCTAAAATCTTGCAGACATGAAACCCTGCAAACCTTTGTGGCAGAACTGCTAAGTATACAGCTTAGCAGGCCCACTGGTACCTTTGCTTCCTTTTTGCTGCCAATCATTTTTCTTCCTTGTTTTCAAACAAATCCTGGAGTCGTATCTCTGTTGTCCTTGTTTTTTAAATTCACTTTTCTTTGGACACACTTCTGTGTGAGGAAGGGTTTTATGTTTTAAAAAATATGTTTTAGATGTGTTAGGCAAAAAATTCCATGGCTAAATAAGGTGTCTGCATCAGTGATAATGATCAGAATTGGTTTTGTGGGGTTTTTCCCTGGGATGACTCGAAGGCAGTCTCTTCTGTTTGGTGGGTTTAGGGTTTCACTGTTACAATTAGTCTGTATGTGTTACACTGCTCTTAAAAGAACTATATCCCTTGTGGTATCACAAAGTTGTGATTGCAGCAAGATAGGACATTGTCTTGGCAAATATACAGAATGTGGAATAATACTTAAAATGGGGATGTGGAATGTACAAAAAGGGATTAAAGAGTGGATGCATGCTGAGGTTTGTTTTGCTGTGATTTAGTAACGCCACCCTCTCCTGCCCCTGGCAGAACTGTGGTCACAGCCTCAACTGCAGCGTTTCAGAAACTGGATCCCTGCATGTAGGAAAAGTTGGTGCAGGAGAATACTGAAGCTTTTCTGCTTTATTCGTGCCTAAACATGCAGAAGCTCCAGGTAGCAAAATTGCAATCATACCAAACAAATTAGTGTAACAGCATGGGCCCATAGAGCAACTGTGAAAGTGGGGGTTCCTCCTGAGGCAGAAGGAGACATAGAGGACTGTGGAGAACTGGCTCTGCAGGAGCTGTTGTGGAGCCCGTAGGCAGGAGGTGTGGAGCCCATTGTGCAGCCCAACACGATTTATTACGAGTCTGAGTTTTCTCTCACATCATACAACATTTTCCCGGTGCCCACTCTCAGCCTTAGAGATTTGCTGATGAGAGACTTCCTAAGCCAAGAGTGGGATCTTTATGCTTAATATCCCCTGGCAGCTTTTTATTCTGTTAATTTAGCTGCCTTTTATTTAAGACCCGTAAACTTTTAGGATCCACCAAATTCTCTTGCCATGGGTTCTCCAGCTAAGGAAAAACTGTGAGACCAAATACCTTCTTTGGGCTGCATGAATTCGTGCAGAGTCTTGTGAAATGCTGTAAAAGGAAGCACATCTGTCTGGCCTGGAAGAGGAGAAGGGAGCAAATGTCCAGTTTCACTGGCAAGCCTTTCAGACTGCTGAGGAGATTTCTACTTAAACTGCAGTTTGGAAAACAGCCCTCAACGGACCACTTTGCAAAATATAATTGCTAGGTATTAGAAGAAAATGCACTAAAAAGTGCATTCCCCAAGTAAAACTACTGAATGAGGCTAAATACTAGTTCAGATCTCTTGTCTATTCAAGCATTCACCTTTCCTGGCCTATAAACACAGTGCCATCAGCACAGTGTGATGTGTCTCCTTCCTCAAGAAGCCTGTACTCTATTTTAGAGAGAGAATGCAGATCAAACTTCTCCTCTCATGTACGAGTGATCTCACATTTTTTCAATCTCAAAGCTGAAATGATGTCTTTATACACACTGCTGCCTGTGGGTGATTAATGCTGATAGACATTCATGGAAGAAGTCATTTTTAGAAGGACTTTGAAGATAGGGAGGTCTTTTGTAGGCTATGGCACTATCCCAAGTCTGTAGAGTGCCAGAAAAAAAAAGAAGTTTAACAAAACACGAAAACAGCTTTGAGGGCATATATGGTTTAGAGGGCACATAGTGAAGGCAAGAGAGACAGGGACTGAAGCAGAAGGAGTATTTTCAAAAAAATCTGTACATGGAGAATAGTCCAGGTGATCTGACAGCTGAAGAATTAAAAGATCAGCCTAAGAAAGATAAAAGCAAAAGGAAATAGATCTTTACAGCTCTGTGCACGTGTGTGCACANAAGAAAGATAAAAGCAAAAGGAAACAGATCTTTACAGCTTTCAATTCAAAGCACTTACTATTATTCAGCATAGACAGAACAAGTTAATTTTTAGACATTTGTCTGTACAGGAGCCAGTGTGGGTATGTAACTCCATGTTTTGCAGGCTACTGAAAGCGATTAGGCAATACTGAATGAGTCAGTAAGTCATGGGCTGGGGATTTCATTTCTTTGCATTTGTTGTTATTGGTAGTAGGCAGAAGCTTAATTTCATTTCAGGGTACAATGAAATTTCATAAACTCTGCAGCTTTCCAACTGCTGGCTGAGTATCCCTGTACTATTTTTGAGATCTGCATAGTGCTCATGGATGTTTTCTGGCTAGAAAACAAATGTAGTTTTCACTTGACAGTTACTCAGTTCCTCAAATTGTGCCTTTCTCCCATAAATTATTGGGGGTTTCTATCAGCTGAAGCCTCCTTGGCTGTTCAGCCTTCACCTGAAAAGAAATGCTGAGGATAAGCCTGTTGTATCAGCTCAGAAAGGAGCCATTAGACATCTACATATGGCAAGTTGGAGAGTTTCTATTGATTCAGTAGTAATATCCTGTGTACTTCCACTCTTTAATAAAATAAGAAAATACATTTATATTATCAGGTGTATTTTTTTGGTTTGATGAGGATACAGTACTTACCATGAGAACTCATCCCCTGATTTCTTTTTTGTTGGAATTAATTAGAATGTACATCTTCATATTTATGAAGAAAAGAGCTTTAAAACTTCTTTTTGGAAATAAATAGTTGTGTTAGGCATAAATTACTTTTTGATTTGATGACCTTCTTATTCCAGTGGCTGAAAAATATGATTGAGGGAGTGTTAGATGGATTGAAGAGAGGTACTTTAATTTAGATTTCAGTAGTATAAGGAAGAACTTCACTTTAAATTACAATGAAATAAAATTTAATTGCACATTTCACATCTTGCAATGTGTTTATATTTGAAGTGTTTGCAAAGTTTCTTAAAGACCAAAGTAATCATGTAAATGGGTATAATTTAATTTGCAGTCTATGGAGGTATAAATAATTCGTACACTACATAGTGATCATATTAAATGATCACTGCATAAATTAAGGTTTTGAAAATACCTTCCAACTATTTAGCACATTGGCAATAATAGATTTGTAACAGACAGAAATTTAAAGTAAGCCTACATTTGATTGTTTTCAGACATGCTGTACAACACTTAGTGCAATAGCAGAGCTTTTTAAGAGGTGCTAATCACTGTGTATTTGATTTCATTAGTCTGTTTCACTTGGTTTCATTCGTTCTGAACCAACATGTTAAAAGTCTTAAAACCAAATAAAATCCTATTTATGCAACACATTTTTTTCTGTGTTTCTGTAATTGGATAGCTATAAAAATCTGTCCCTGCTAAAAGATATAATTTGTTCACAAGTTGTTCCTGTTGGTCTCTTGTTGCGTTTTCCAAGTGGCAGTACATAAAAATGTGTTACATTAGCACAGTTATGTATTTACAAAACGTGAAGTATAGCATTCTGTGAACAGATGTTTGACTACCACCAGACTGGTAGATCTGTTTAAGCAGCGCTTTTGCAAACATCAGAAGTGACTGTTCTGACACTCTGCTTCAATCCATGAGGGGAGCATCTGAAATTACCTCATGTATTTACATGACCTTATTTCAGCTCTTCATGCAATAAATTAGGTCAGGAATCCCAACTGCAGTGGGTTAAGTTTCTACATCATAATATATCAACACAAAAGGTAATCTCCTGGGCTGTTTTTTCCACCAGCAGGGAAGAAAAGACAGTAATTCTCAATTATGTGGCACCAGTGGAGAGGCAAAATGTACGTTTCTGGGAAAATGGTTAGCAATATATATTTTCAGTGTAATAAAGACTGTGCTGGCATAGTTAGCGGTTTTGTGCCAATGTGTACAGTTATTTGAAATATGACTCTGACTTAAGAAGAATGGAAAAGCTCTGGTTGGTCTCTGGTGGAAGAGATGACATTTCCTAATGTGTTAAATCATGCGTATCACGCATTTGAAAGCAGAAGATTAAAAAAATACTTATGAATGATGTCTTATCTCTTGCCTGTGAACTCATCATTCAAACTCTGTCTTATCTGTTTATGAATTACATAAACCATGAACCCCAGCAGCCTTATATAACTTATAATAAAACACGATAATACCAACAAAGTGTAAGTGGGGGCTGGGCTCCTGCTGCAAAATTTGGGACTAGATCAAGGTTCCTAGAACTCTTAGGTGGTTTTAAACTCCAGTATTTTGATTTGGCCTATTAGAGAGACATTTGCAGTCTCTAATGAGAGAGCCTGAACTGGCCTGAGAGCATCAAAGACAAAATTGACCTTCTTTCCCCAAAGGATTAATCTAGATTGGGCTGCTTGTGACACAGATGAGACATGTGGACCAAAATCATTTTGGGGCCATGACCTGTGCTACCTATGCATGGAGCATCACCATTGACTTTAGCTCTGTCTGCATTACTGCACACTGCACAGGAACTAAACTGTTTTCTCCTTGATCCAATGTTAGGTGCAATTAACTACAGCATGTGCAATGTGTAATTCCATTTTACAGCAACAACCCAGCTCACAGATACTACCTCGCAACTGACCCCGTGACGGGAGATTTGTACGTTTCCGACACAAACACACGCAGGATTTACCGGCCCAAGTCGCTCACTGGTGCGAAAGACCTGACCAAAAATGTGGAGGTAATAGGAGGAACAGGGGAGCAGTGCCTGCCGTTCGATGAGGCAAGGTGTGGGGATGGAGGCAAGGCGGTGGAGGCAACTCTCATGAGCCCTAAAGGTAAAAAGAGTTCTCTCTCTGTAACATTCAAAATAATACAGAAGTTCAGAGCTGGGGGCATGATCATGTTTAATTCCTGAATTCAATAGTTGGCTCAAAAATTGGAGATTTGAGTGATTTTTTTCCAAATAGAAAGTCTATCAAGGAAGAGAGCTACAGGGGACTGATTTTTTTGAAATCAATTAGGGTTGATTTTTTAGGAAGCATTTGGCTTGAGTGGTTATTGAGCATTTTTAAACACTCAATAAGAGCATTTAGATAATGTGTTTGGCAGACAGCAGTGAATATCTAAAATGAGCATTGCTTTTGGTTCCATTTATCCCATGTTTAAAGTTAACTTAAAAGCTAGTCCCTTCCCAACACAAAAAAGCAAATGAACAGCAAATGCAATCAACAGTAGTAGATTTCATGCTGAATATTGGTTTGTCATGGAAAATAGATCAACAAGCTGTATTACTACCTACTGCCTGAGACCAGATTTTCTTACTACAATTTCCACTAGATAAATGCTACCTATACCCTTAGTTATGGATAATATATTCACTGCTAGTACAACAAAAAAAAACCCTAATTTTTATTTGCTTCACTGAAGGGATAGCAATAGACAAGAATGGGTTAATCTACTTTGTTGATGGGACCATGATCAGAAAAGTGGATCAGAATGGAATAATATCGACTTTGCTTGGCTCCAATGACCTTACCTCAGCACGACCTCTAACCTGTGATACCAGCATGCACATCAGCCAGGTACTTTTCAGTTGCAGCTAATTTGGAAAGCTGAGCTGGGGATAGAAACTGAAATGCAGCTTTCACGCCCCTTAAAATAAAACTGAGTGGAGTGTGATGGATATTTAACAGCAGGTCTGGGGGAGAAAGCAACCTGTTCCACGGGCGTGAATTGCACTGTATTCTCTTAGCTATAAACGCTGCTGTATTCAATTTTTCTGCCCATAAAGTTCAGTTTGGTTTAGAACAGCAAAACTATCAGCAGGAAACATTAAGCCTGGTAGTAAATACTGGGAGAATGGCATATCTGTTAGAACGATCTTGGCATGTTGATGTTTTCTGAATTGCTGTTAGCCTTAGCCTACTAGAGTGAATGAAAGGATTTACACAAAACCCCTGTATTTTTCTATTTGTCTTAAAAACTTGTGTAGGTAAGAAGGGACATGTCAGTAGTGGTATGTTCCAAAAATGGAGGACAGTGTTTCATAATCTGGAAGGTAGTATGTTATTTTTGCTACTACAAGAGTAAATGATGAATACTGTTGACAAGTATTTAGACATTGATATCTGTCTCTGTAGTTATTTATGCATTTGTGATACAGAAAAGTATTGCATTTGTGATACAGAAAAGTATTGCATTTATTGGAGGGGAAACTCAGCCTGTATTATACTTTCAGTGCAACTGGCTTTCTTTGCAATAAAATGGATGCCTTGCCTCCCTGAAAAGCTTTTGTTTTCTGCATGTATTCATGCAAGTTCTTCAGCCATGATTGCTTACAGCAGATGGAAAATATCTTTGCAGCAGTGTCTAAAACTGAAGGTTTATTAATTCATTTAATCTGCGCTGGTTAACTGTTTAACAGAACCACATCTATTTGTTTAGGTTCGTCTGGAATGGCCTACAGATTTAGCTATCAACCCAATGGATAACTCCATTTATGTTTTGGATAACAACGTCGTTCTGCAGATCACTGAAAACCGTCAGGTTCGCATTGCCGCAGGGAGGCCGATGCACTGCCAGGTTCCCGGGGTGGAGTACACGGTGGGCAAACACGCGGTCCAGACCACGCTGGAGTCAGCCACTGCCATTGCTGTGTCCTACAGCGGGGTGCTTTACATCACAGAAACTGATGAAAAAAAGATAAATAGGATAAGACAGGTCACAACTGATGGAGAGATCTCTTTAGTTGCTGGAATACCCTCAGAGTGTGATTGCAAAAATGATGTTAACTGTGACTGTTACCAAAATGGAGATGGCTATGCTAAAGATGCTAAACTTAATGCCCCTTCCTCCCTAGCTGTGTCTCCAGATGGCACCCTGTATATTGCTGATCTGGGAAACATTAGGATACGGGCTGTGTCAAAGAACAAACCCTTAATGAATTCAATGAACTTCTATGAAGTTGCTTCTCCAACTGACCAAGAGCTGTATATCTTTGATGTCAATGGTACTCACCAGTACACTGTGAGTTTAGTCACCGGAGACTACCTGTACAATTTTAGCTACAGTAATGACAATGATATTACTGCGGTGACGGACAGCAATGGGAATACTCTTCGGATCAGGCGGGATCCCAACCGAATGCCAGTAAGAGTGGTCTCTCCTGATAACCAAGTCATCTGGCTGACCATAGGCACCAATGGATGTTTAAAAAGCATGACGGCGCAAGGGCAGGAGCTTGTTTTATTTACCTACCATGGCAACAGTGGACTTCTGGCAACTAAAAGCGATGAGACTGGATGGACCACTTTTTTTGAGTAAGTACATAAAATAAAGTCAGATGCCTTGTAGTTTTATTGAGTTCTACAGGACCGTTTGAAATACTTCTGGGTGAAGTAATTGTAAAGTTGACCCTTGATAACGAAAAGCACAGAAAGATACTTTTAATTTCCCATGCTGTCTTCCTGTCTTATTTGTCTGACTTCTTCTGAACATTGGGTCTGAATAATTTTGAATTCATTATTTTGAACTTCAGTTTTATATATTGAAGTAATAGTGAGACAACATTTCACTCTTGTCAAGAAATTTGTAACTCAGACAACCAAGGGTTTGTAGATTTGCATCAAAAACTAGATTTTCATCCCACTTGCTCATTAGATTGACATTCTTCTGCTGCAAATGCTGACAAGAAATTCGTCTTCACTGCTCAATTTTTTTTTAAGTAAAAGCATTTCTTCGTGGTCTTTCGCCCAAAAATAATATCTGGGTGGGTAGTAAAGGGTTGTGTTTCACTGAGTGGCAAGTACACAGGAAGGATCTCCTGGACAGCACAGCAGGCTTTCACACAGGTGGACCCAGCTGGAGGAAGCTGAGAAAAGAAATGTGGGCCATAGGGGAAGTGTCATTCCTGTAGGAATAAACTGAAAACACAGAAACCACTAGCACCATGTCATGTACAGCTGCAAGCACAACAGCAAGAGGTATTACTGGAAGAATAGGACTTGTAATTTTACCAATCTCAGAAAAAATCTTTTCCATGAATTGCTTTAGCCTGTGTTACACTCATTAAGTCATCAATGCCTGTTCATAACAGACAGATTAACAAAGCGTTTTACAGAATCCTCAATTATATTGACTAAGGAAGATCACGACAATTTATAGATAAACTAGTAGAACCAGAGAATTCACATACAGGCTTTATAGGCAACTTCATCTCCAAATGATCTGAACTGCCAACTGATGCGCTAAGCAAAACATAACAAAAATGCAGCTTAAAAACAGAAACCATTGCTTCAAAAAAGGTCAATGTAGAGTTAACACAGATATTTTTCAGTTGTCTCTGCCAGCTGGAAAAATATGTGTATTTTTAACTCACGTGAAAGATACAATGAGGTTGGGTAAAAAGGTATCTATGAAGGAGTGGAAGATGTAGTGTTAGTGTGATAAGTAAAACTGTTAAGAGGACCTCTAGTTGAACTATTCAGGATTACAAAGGGCATAATGAAAATTCAGTAAGTCTCTCTTCTTTTTCTTTACCCCTCTTCTTTTCTTGTATCTTTATGATGAAATGCAGTAGCAACTGCTGCCAAGGTCAGGGCCTAAAAAAAAGCTTTCAATTCAACACACATGATAAAGAAAATAAAGTGCCAGTGTCAGGCAGTGGCAGCAAAGCCAAACATCTGTGTTCTGAGATAACTTCATATTTCTGTCAGTGTACATTTGGCTGAGGCAGTGTGCAGGAGGACTCTGAGCACCTGTATCTACTCTCCAGCCTTTACAGATGCCCATCAGAGACACAAGAGCAGCAGGTGCTGCTTCACTGCATATTGTGTCCTGAAGTGGAGACGGCTAGAAATGCTGATCCCTGACAAAGACAGCAGGTGGGATGGTACTGCTGCCAGTTTTAAGGTATTCTTACAATAATCTGTAAATTGGCAGGGCTTTGGTAGCGGGCACCTTCCCAAAGCATTAGCACACATCTGTAATATTTAATTGTGCTTTGGTGCATCCGCTGTGTATCTTTTTAGGTCCTGCCAAGAGGATACAGAAGCACAGCAAGGGTACACAGAGGAATGAGAAAGTGTTCGATAGGGAGGGCAAGTGTCCTCCTTCTCATGAGTTAGCTCAGTCCTGTATGTTGAGAGACCAAAGCACAGCTTTAGGTGGGCTGGGAATAGCCATCCATTTCCACAGAGAGTAAAGTCAGTGTTGACCTGTGACAGACACAGGCACCTTTTTCTAGGCAAGTTGGACTAGACAGTCAGTTTGGGGGACAGTGAAGTCCCACACAGAAATTAAGGCATCTGCTGGGTACAGCAGGCACTTCAAATCATGCTGGCATTCATACAGGCTAATTGAGGACCTAGTGTTCTAATCAGGGCAGTAATTTCTCACCATGTTGTCTGTAGTTTCTGTGTAGCCTACTGTGGTGTACCGCAGTAGCTGGTGGCTCCTAAATGTGTCTTAATGGTGTCTGCATGATCACCAAAAAAATGGATATTATATTCACTATTCAGTGGGTGATAGGTCTATAGTTTTCATCATAGGGAGAATTTAGGGTACTGTGTGTCATGAAGTACATAGCTATTTCCTGAGTCTGTAAATAGCTGTCTTTCACACCTGATCTGCTTTCATGCAGACTTTCTGGTCTGAGTTAGGTTATGTCCAGCTGACTTACAGAGAGCCCAAAGGGCAGGCTATTCCCCTCAGTAAGTATTAGTATTATTTCCAAGCTGCTGCTTATGCACTTCCTAAACAATTACCTCCAACCAATGTCTCGTTAGAATTCCCAAGCTGAAGTAATTATGGAAAAAGCTAGGCAATTTCACTCTCCCCAAATTTGCAAGTGTATGAGGCTTTTGCAGAAGCAAAGATGTTTATCTCCTCCCTGTAGCCATGGTGAAGCAGTAATCTGTTTAATTGCAACAAGGAAGGTCCAGATCAGACATTTGGAGAAACTTCACGGTGAAGATTTTGGAGCCCTGGAGCAGATAACAATGATATTGACCCCTTGCCCTTCATAGACTGTCTTTAAAAACAGATCAGACATCTTTCAGGACCAATGCAGGAAGAACAGATCCTGCCCTGGGGTAGAGGTTGGACTGCATGACCTCTCAAGGTCCCTTCCAGTAATATTTTCTATGATGATCCGTACAAGTTAAAACCAAAAATAAAAAATCGTACTGATTATTTAAAGCCACAGGGAATAAGGGGCAGGGGGAAGGCACTGTGTTATTTTTCTTGCCAAAACAGCATTCTTGAAAACATCCATCAGTCATCATAGCTGCTTGCTTCTTTTGAACGTAAAATCCCCATACACCAAATCTGTGTCTGTATATTTCCCTTTTGAAGAAAAAATAATTGTGAACACAACTCTTTTGCCATTTTTTATTGTAAGATCAAGTATTATTGTGACTTTTTGGTGCTGGTGATTTGTAATATTAAATCCGATGATGCTGGGCTTTGAGAGGTTTCTGCTGCTATTGCCAAAATAGATGGAGACCATGAATTATCATAGAAGAGTTTGTGTGAGGGTGACATGATGTACAAGTGTGTATCTCTCTCAGCTTCTGCCTATTCATGTTTGTAGGTAGTATGGGCTAAAACATTATCAGGTGAAATATCTTCTGTTGAAAAAAATGAAGCCTTGTTAAAATGGAAAGGTATCCCTCAAACATCAAGTGAGGCATAAGAAATTATTAAAATAAATCATTCTGGCTTCATAGCATATTTCAACTTCATTGCTGAATGCATTTTCTTTTAATATCATAGTTTATTTATGTATTTTATTTACTGTATTACTCAAATTCTCAAAATATTTTGAGAAAAGGATAGAATTTATATTCCATGGTGAATTCAGACTTTCTTCCCACTCACAATTAAAAATGTTCAACTCTTTGACTGTCTAGTGGACTAGAAATGCCTTTTGTCAACTAGCTTTGAGTATAGCTGGGTTTTTTCACCTTTCAGTTGTCACACATCTGTTTAAGTGGCTGAAGATAGAGGAAAAATACTGGGGGCTTAGTAATAAAAAGTTCAGCCTTAGGAGCAACTCAGGAATAGCTTTGTTAACTATTCTCTTGTGCAAATCTGGTTGTATAAGAGGAGCATGGATCCAAATAACTTATTTCAGCTGAGTTCTCGGTGGTTTGAGAACAAGTTTATGAAAATGATTCAATCTTTCTTTTTTCCTTTTTCAGAACTTTTCAGTGCAAAGGGGAAATACTTGCAAAAACACCGTATCCCAAAAATTGGCAATCACTGCTCTGGCACATACTAAAGCATTTGGTCTTGTTTCTTTTCATGGCTTTTTTCCACAGTTTAAATCACAGTAATATCAGACCCAAAAGAAATTTACTTTTTTATTTATTTTAGCCTGGACACTAATTAATCTATAGTTTATTTTATTTAGTCTCCTCTTTCCCTGAAGAAGGGAAGGACTGACACACAAGAAATTTTTTTTTACATTCTTTTCGGTTTTTACAGTGAAATTTTAAGTACCAGCTTGAATTACTTAGCTTATCATATAATCTGTTTTCTTTGTTTGTTTACAGACTCGGGGGATTTTTAATATCTTTAAGACAAAATGGATTTGTAAATTTCTATTTTGCTAAGGGTCATAGTATACTGACCAAAACTGACACCTTTTATTTCAAGAATGTACCTTTTTAAAGCACTGTTGCTCAAATTCATAGTAACCATTATCTGTTTTTAGAGGTCCAAAAACTTGCTGAATAAAAATTATATTAACAGAGAATTTACAAAAATGATTGAAAATGCATGCATACTAAAAAACCAGTGGAGCCGTATAAGCTAAAAGTTGCCTAGATTAGGTTTTATAATGAAATTATAGTATTAAACAAGGTATAAAAGTAATCAGCCTAATCAAAATCTCTTACAAAATTCTGAGATATCTGAGCTGCAAACTATTAACTATAACTGCATATTATGTATGCATAATATGAACATTTAAACAGATAAATCTTAAAAGTTAAACTAATTATCTCCATATTAGCATTTTGGAAGTGATACTTCCTAGCTAGCCTATTTGGCATTATTTCTACACAGCAGTTTCTGTTCTGAGTTTACATACAGATAGCTAAGCCAGGTGCACAAAAAGAGCATTTTCTCTTGACCTGGGTTTTGAAATACCAGAAGCAAATGCCTAAAAAGCCTTGCAGGGGCCCCTGTGCAATCGTCAGCCCCCAGCCTGCAAGCGCGGGTCTCCATCAAAGCCTGGCGTTCCCGCAGTTGCCAGCCAGTGGCTGCTTTGTGCTCCGTAGGTTGCTTGAGGAGCTGGCAGAGGCCGCTCTGCGAGGGAGAATCCCTCCAGGACAAGCAGCCAGCAGCCTCGGCTGCCCGGGCAGACCTGCCGGGGCAGGGCTGCGGTCTGTGCGCATGGGAGCGCTCGGCACTGTGCCCAGCTCACAGACACGGAGTCCTTCCCTTCGCTGCTTTGGAGCAAATCCTGGCCAGCCCGGTGCTGGGCGTCTGGCATCTGTCCCTCTGCAGTCACAGCCCGGGTGCTTCTGCCGGCTCCTCTGTAAAAATACAGGTGTTCCTTCCCCCCTCAAGCTCTTCTGGAAGGTTCAGGCTGTGTGCTCTCCTTAGACATGAAGGTAATCCCAGTAGCCACTGTTCCTTATCTCTTTTCAGCTTTCTGTCATTTTTCTTCCTCTTCTTTTAGAAGCAGTATCAGCAGGCAGAGATCTGATCCAGACTAAGATGGCTCCTCCTCTCTGGAAATCCACTGCCTTTCTTCCATTACTCTATTTTGCTCTCCAGACCTCCCACTATGTTCCCTTACTTTCTTACCTTGTATCTTGCTCCTTGCCACATCTCCCATTATTTCCCTAAGGTGTGTTTGACTTTCCTGCTTTTTCCTTTCCCAGCAGTGAATTTCTTTACAGTCCCCTCTTGTATCTCTTGACAGTCCATCCAATGTTTCCCCTGACACTTTATGCCCTGAGCTCATTTGTCTTCTCCTTCCCCTCCTCTCTCTCCCACTCAATCCTTGTCTTCAAGGCAGTGCAACAGGAAGCAAAGAGAGTGGCATTAGCAAGCACAGTTCTTACAAGTTTACTTTGCTCCCACAGTTAAATTAATGAGCTTTCCAGCTATTCTGGAAAGGTGGTGAAATCATGCACAATGGGAAATCCTTACAGTAATTTATGGACCCTAGAGAATCGCAAGCAAAAATCTATTTTCACTGTGTGCTGCAGAGTTTGCATATTATGCTTTTATTAGCAATGCATTCAGTGCTGTGGTTTCCCTAAAACTCTGTGATACAGAGTCAGATATTGCCTCTGGCTTGGACTTGTTTAGTTTCCCCAAGTATCAGGCACATCATCTGTAACTGTCAACAGCTGGCAACAGAGAATAGATTGTGTTTTGCAGTTTTTCTTTTGGTTCGTCTTAATACATTGCTTGTGGAGTCTGACTTGGAAATACTGAAATTTGGCTATGGAAAAGTCTATGGAACTTATGCTTAAAAGCAAGTATTTAATTTTATCAGATTAAAATTATACCCTAATAGTAGTGTCAGTTCACTTGCACTTTTACTGTATATTAAGAGGTTCAAAATCCAGTTTTTATAATTACTATTTCTGTACCGTTTCCAGTAACATTTGTGAGGAGTTATTTTCCTGTAATATTTGTGTTCCTTTTTCTATCTCATTTATTTCTATCCCATTTGTCCCATCCCTTCAGTACTATGAGTATCTAAAAATACCTAGGGTTCTTTTTACTCGTAGCTTTGGGGCTTCCATTCTAATTTGGTTCTGCTTTCTTAGAAATATGGTTCTGGAACTTTGTACAGAATTGTAATCTGGATTTTTTTTATCACTACTAAACAACACTATCTGAATGTCCTTGGTATCATTGGTGCTTTTTAGGTATTTTTATCCTTTTACTAACAGCAACCTTTGGTACCTTCTGCTTGTACTGCTGCTGCTTCTTGCTTCATCAGTGAAAAATGTAGTGGCTACAAAATAATTAACCATATTCATTCAAGCACTTATGTTTAGCCATTTATCATGTTCTTGCATTGACTTTTGTGGAATCACGAGCCCCTGATTGCAAACTGTGACATACAAGTGCAGTGTCTTTAATCTTCCCATACTGTACATACTCAGGAAACAAAAAACATATTCTCTTCATTCTTGATTGTTTTTTAACTGTCTTTTTGGGAATATTTTAGAGATTGCCAGTCCTTGCATAAGTGCCTCTGTATCCACATTGCCTAGTACAATGCAGCATGCAATACATATATTTCTCTCTTAAAGCATATTTGCTTCTCCTCCTCTCAATATGACACAAATTGAAGATCTAGTAGCCATAACCCTCCCTCACGTCTTCATGTAGACCCATGGAGGCAAGGCTGGCCAGAAGGCAATTAAAACTCTTCCTCTCTATTCAAACAAGCTAAGTATGCCCCCTACCCAAAGAGAACTTGTAGGGAAAAATATCAAGCTGACATATTTAATTTGGGGGGTTTTTTAACTTTCCACTGAGTACATCAACACTACACAAGTATGTAACCATGTTTCATGCAACATGCAATTTCTGAGAGGAACTTAGTATGGCTGTGCTTGCTGACAGGACTTACCATGTTTCTTCTTAAGATAAATCATTCAATACATTTTTTAAATTTCTATCTTCAACTTTAAAGAATACAGGTTATGTCTCACAGTTTTCTAAACCAGAACTTTAACTCAGCTTTACAGTAGCTGTCATAATACAACAGTATATTATTTAGTCTTATAAGACTTGTGCTAAAATTGGAGCACAAACTTGCTGTTTTCTCATCCTGCTTAATAAAAAAACCAGCCATGTTAAAAATAATCCATTAATATATAACATTAGATACGAATGTGAAATTTTTTTAGAGAACTGCGGTGTGTCCCCTAATTGCCCTGATAGCAGTAGTATGTCTCATCTAATAGACAATTACCCATTTCTTGATTCTTAAATGTTACTGTTTCTTCTCCTTAGAACTAGGCTATGTAATAAAAGCAGACCTGAGAAGCCATTGAATAGATAATAATATCAACATCAGAATGCTGAAGACACATAGCAATATTATTACATGTTACATGTATGAAAAAAGAAGAATTGCTTTGATTTCTGTCAAGAAAGTCAGTATGTGATGTCTCTGGTTTCAGAAAGCACTTAGAAGTAAAGATAGTACCACAAAATAAACAGTTTTGTTTGTGTTAATGAAATAAATGTCCTGGACTGTCAATCCAGTCAGCTCTGCCCAGGCTCCTGAAAGTATCTGTCTCACTTCTGGCTTTATGAAGGACTTCACAATACCAGTTGTTCAGTTATTGACATGTTAATATTCTTGTTCCATGTTAGTTTTCTTCGTCAAACAGAAGTGAGGGAGGCTAGAGTCAAGCCAGCTCACCCTCCTTCACACTCACTTCATAGGGAACCTGGTGTGGTGAGGGTGGAAGGACAGCTCAGGACTGCATGTGAAAAGGCTAATCTCTGTTTTCAGACCCTGCAAAAACAGCTTTGTTGAGCTTTTACATTTCAAAATACAAATAAAATTAAATTAAATTAAATCCCCACCCTACTACCAAGTAAGAATTAAGGGGGGAAAAAAGCAACATTACAGCTTATTCTGTGAACAAAATATCTGGCCAAACAGACCAGCCTTTTACGTCCTTTTTTTCACCAAAGGCCTGTACACTCAGCTCTGACAGAGTAAGCAGACCTTACAGCAAGGAACAATATGTCACACAAAGTATATATACACCAACATTTCTTTTATTTGAAAGGCCATACTCTGGTATTTATATCCACAAGGCACACAGTTTATTTGTGCAGTAATAGATGAGCTAAAAAGGTGGGGGAGGTGACACACAGACAAGGCAGCAGCCCCGAGGAGCCCTGAGGTTAGGGCAGCTGCCCGCTGGCACACCCTGGCAAATCCAGTATCCGTCCTCTGTGCATCCCACAGGGCTCGGGGCAGTGAATTCCCATTACAGGGAAGTTGAAAAGTGAAGGATGAGTGTTGAGGTCTTGTAGATAACAGCCTAGCTACTGTATTAAGTCTTGTCTTCATAAGAATGAGACCCCTTGAATTGCTTCTGAATTGGCTGCACTCAGTTCGAAAAAATGTGAGCTGCTGAGGCACGCCCCAGCCCTGGGAAACTGCTCCATCCCTAAAAATGCCTCTCATGTAAGGTACACTGCCTACACCCTGCTGCTCCCAGTGCACCCCTTCTCCAGGCACATACACTGGAGTTGTTCTTCCTGCTCTTCAGAAAGCAGTGGCTTCGTTAACGCTGCTCACTTGTGCAAGTTCGCGTGCACGTAGGGTGCGTATCGGATACGTGAGTTGTGAGAGACTCCTTGGTCTTGTGGCTGCTTCTGAGAATATACATGGCAGGTGTTTGCTGCAGCAATCAGCACAGCATGGAAGACTGCAGTACCATACAGCAGTGAGTGAGAAGCTTGGCAGTATTCTGGCAAAAAGTAAAGCATCCCCAGCATGGTAAATTCATGTATTGCTTCTTTCTCCACAAAGCACTACTCCCCCAAAATACCTGGCTCCAAATACCTGGAAGTCATTTTGGATTGGGCTGTGAAAGTGGTCAATCTTATGCAGCACAAGCTCTGAACTCAAGCTTGTTTGTTTGGTTGTGCAGTGAAGTGGAAAATGAGCATCAAAACCTTCTCCGTATGGAAGTGAACAAGCTATCATGGGAAAAGGTGTTGATTCATTCCTTTGAGCTCCCTTTCCAACAGACACATTTCCTGCAGTGATTCTCATTTAGAGTGTGCCTGTTGTTTTGCAGATGACTTATGGCTGTCAAGAAAGGCCTATTTAAGTGAATTGTTCACGTCTGGTGTGCTGAATGTCAGTTTACAAAAAAAGACTGAAAACTGTCCTTTTAACATTATGACAAAATAGACACACCAAATTAAAAGCTTCAAGAGCTGCAGTTATAGCAGGATAAGGTGAAAAGAGAAATTGCCAATCACTTTCTAGCTGAGGAAATATCTTTATTAAACCTGGACTAAAAAATCCATCCTGACCACATTGCTAAGATAAAAGACCATTACCTGAATTATTTAAGCAGCTGTGCAAACGGTTTTATAAGACTTCCCCAGATGAAATCAGAGTAAAGACCCTTTCCCCATGGAAAAGCCATCAGATAAAGGCATAGGAAAAGCTTGAGTTGTCTGACAGTCGGTTTGACAGGACAGAGAAATGTAGCTGATACTAATACTTCTAATGACCTTCTAACTTCTGTGATTTCGTGAGTTTGCATTTTCTCCCCAAATTCCATTAAAAAACAAGTAGGCATATAAATTTCTGTCCAGAATAGGGATTCTGGCTGTAGTTAAATTTAGCTCTTTCCTAGAATCACTCCTGGACCTATTTTCTGTAATTCCTGTTTATCCACTTTTTTGTGAGACAGAGCTAGGCACAACAGAAGGGAAAAGGAAAATAAAAAGGAGAGGGAGAGGGGAAAGGAACAAAGCAGGAATGAAAGGGAAAAGAAAGGAAGAAATTTTTTTTTCACATATTTAGAATTCTGTAAGATTGGAAAGACTATTGATTTTTTTTCATAAAATCATAGAATATTCTGAGTTGGAAGGGACTCACAAGGATCATCAATGTCCAGGTCCCAGCCCTGGCCCTGCACAGAACAGCCCCAAGAGTCATACCATGTGTCTGAGAGCATTGTGCAAACAAATCTTTAATTCTGTCAGGCTTGGTGCTGTGACCACTTCCCTGAGGAGCCTGTTCCAGTGCCTGACCATCATCTAGATGAAGAACCTTTTCCAGTATAAAGCATATCCAACATAAACCTCCCCTGACAGAGTTTCATGCCATTCCCCTGGGTCCTGTCACTGGTCACCACAGAGAAGAGATTGGTCCCTGACCCTGCACTTTCCCTCACAAGGATGTTGAAGACCACAATGAGGTCTCCTCTCAGCCTCTGCTTCTCCAGGCTGAACAGAACAAGTGACCTCAGCTGCTTCTCATACAGCTTCCCCTCAAGGCCCTTCTCCATCCTCGTGGCCCTCCTTTGGATTCTCAGCTTTATATCATTCTTACATTGTGGTGCCCAAAACTGCCCCCAGCCCTTGAGGTGAGGCTGCCCCAGAGCAGAGCAGAGCAGAGCAGGACTGTCCCCTCCCGTGCCCAGCTGGTGATGCTGTCTGATGCACCCCAGGACACGACTGACCCTCCTGGTTGCATTTTTTCTCATGCTTAACAATATTCCAGATAAGAAAAAAGAAAAATGCTATCACTTCTTAGATAATAATAAAATAAAATTTTAAAAATCCACTTGTCAAAATTTACAAGCTACTAATATATCAAATTGTCATTTGCTTTCTTCTTGTTAAGCAAAACAAAATACTAGGAAGACATACCACCATACTCTTTATTGTTTGGGGTTTTTTTTTTTAAAAAACTTTTTGTATCTCCAAAGGAAGTCATAGTTTAATATTTTAGGTTTCCCAATGTAATTGTACTGTGAACTCACAAGCAAGATACTAAATCTTTTAAGATACAAATACAAGTGTATTGTGTAGAAATAAAGGAATATGTGCAGGCTATAAATGAGTCGTTATGGATCCACTGAAGTGTCTATTTCAATCAGGCTAAATAAGAAATGAAAAAAAAAAAGGAGAAATAATTTCTGTCCATGCATCTTTAGATTATTTTCACCTTTTGCATTCTTATCAGGCTCATTCAGTCTCTCTTCAGACATATAAAAAGCAAAAATACATATCAAAATGAGAAAAGCAATGTAAAAATTGAGTAAAGGAAAAAAATGCAAAATTCGTTACGTTCAAGTTGGAAATTTTTAACCACATAATGGTTAAAGGTGGCCAAAACTAGAGCTTCCAGTAAGTTTCCATGCCCAATTTTAAACCAGTGGGGGACAGGAGAGCTCCCTACAGGTGATGAAATGCTAATAAAAGTGCTGGTATATGAACTGTGGGCTTCTTTACTTTTGATCAGCAAGATAACCATTTTGATACTGGTTGAGCATGCAGTGAAAGTGCTACTGGAGTGGCTTTTCTTTACCATCATTTTCCAGCTTTGAATTCACTTCCATTTGGGAGGGACTAAATGTGCAGTGTGCTACGGAGGCTGAATACAAGTGAAAGAATGTATTTGGAAACCAAAATTCTGTCATGTTAAAGACAATGGTCCTCTATGTAAATGTAGCTTAAATGGCCTCGACAAGCCAAGAGAGACATTTCATTGCCAGGTTAGGACAGATTTTTCAGCATGTTGTCAACATGGTATGCACCTTAAACATCAACACATTGCACTCCTGAATGTCAACCTTGAACCTTCTGTTCTCACCTGCCAAGAAACAGCACTCTGGTATAAAAGGGTTCCCATTAATAGTTTGAAACAAGTAGGGTAATGTTCCATAAATTTTTTAGCCACTCTTGGCAATCTGAGATGCAGAGAAAATACCTAATGTGAGTGAAAGTGTAACAGTACTCCTCTTTTCTACTGTCAAAATTATACATGTCTATATTATGAAATGCATTCATGCTTCATTTCTCTATTACAGTATCCCAACTAATAGTATAATCTGTAACCAGTCTTAAATACTTAATATGCATTTGGACTGTATGTCTTGCTATCTGAAATGAGCTGGAACTGGTGTGCCTTGCTCTTCAACCTGACATGTTTACAACACAAAAAAAAAAATCACAGAATTTATTTTGTTGAAGGATTGTGCTGCAGAGGTCTGGGGAAAAAACAGTATCAGTCATAACTTAGCAACTGGCTTTAGGTGCAGTCTTTACTGTACACTTTATTTCTACAGCTCCCTTTTCTACATTGAAATAACTTCTGATATAAAACATTAATAATGCTCTGCAAGTTGGGGTTGAGCTAAATGTGCTACAGACTAAGATAAAATACACTTGAGAAACAAGTCAAAAATAAAGAAAGTAGGACATTTCCATCTGTGACAAGGCTTACCAGGAAGTTATTACTGCAAACTGAAGTGTCCTACATAGCCTAGAACAGAAAATGGTCTGGGAAGGCATGTAATTAAAACTGAAGGAGATGAACAATGGAAGAGTGACTTCCAGCAGGTGAAGAGCAAAAGGTCGAGAATCTGGGAAGCTGATAATCATTATCTCTGGGAAATTCTCACTGCAGAAGTGGAAAATTATCTGGCAGTGGCAGCTCATCCTAAGGAAGAAAAAGGATTTGATCTAAGGGGAACTTCAGCTAGCGGTGGTGGCAGCTGCCCCCACTGCTGCCTTTATAGTTATTGACCAAATATGAAGATTGTTGCGCTAATGCCAACAGAAATGAGCTGAGCAGATTAATGCACACAAGGTCACATCCAGGGAGCAAGTTTCTGGTTTAGATTCTTGAAAAGTTTATGTGAGACTCACTCTTGAGGAATTGAAGAGGTTGGTGGAACAGCTTTGCTGTGGATCCTGGAAAAGGAGAAAGATCAGAGGGCTCCATGGTAACACGTGTGCCTGAGCTTGTGTTTGGATGAAAAGATCAAAGAGGCTGTGAAATGCCAAATATAGGCGCTCGCCCTCTAGACTTCAGATCTCATTCCTTCTAGGGCAATTTCAATATTAGAACACTAGGCAGATAAAAAGAAATCTCTCAGTCTAAAACTGACAATCTTGGATGAATAAATTCACCTTGGCAGCAGAATGCAAGGATATTTGAATGTAATAAGAAAAATGGCTGCAGAATGCCCAAAGGTATGAGTGATGTTGCTATGCTGTGCATTGATAAGGCTTTGATTGTGGGCAAGAAGATAGCAAGTATAAAGTAAGTTTAGTATTCGATGTACAGTGAACAAAATGAAGGACACACATAGAAATCTTTCATAAAATAGAATATGTAGTGAATTGTAGAAAGGCCTGTTTCCCCTTTTTCTTTTTGTTCCTGACTATAAAAGTATGAGAAATCCTATTCTTACCTTTCTCGTCTCAGTCACATTTTCTTCTTGCACTAGGATGCCTGAACCAAGCAATCATGGCATTTAAGATTCTTTCAGCTTTAAAGTCATGTTTTTAAGAACATGAATGTGTAGCATGATTTCTTGCTGCTTTGAACTCTCCCCCACTGTAATATTAACTGCTTATCTCAGGCTCATGATGTGCCTTCCCATATTTGTGAAAGACAAGACCAGTTCAAGAACTATAGGCACAGTCAAAAAATAATAATGTGGCAGCAAGAATGCATAAAAGAAGAATAGCACAGTTCAGTGCTGCATATTGCACTAAAACCACACACTGCGCTGAATACTACTGATGTGTAGCATTTTCCAGCTCAGGTGGTATACTGAGAAATATGATAATTAGTGTCTCACAGATACTGTGATTAAAAGGGTAAAAAGTTCTTACAGGGAAATCTTAGCGTCCATGGCTTTAGTAAGCATTGTTTGAAATAAAGACCAGTACTTGACTACTACAATCAAAGGATGGAAGTAATTCCCAACAAAGTAATTTGGTACCATTTTCAAACATAAAGCAGAAAATAGAAAAGGACACTAATTGGACAATATATGCTCCCCAGGGAGTTGGAAAGGGAAGCTGTGCATGAAAATAAAATAAGTTCTTGGAACTGAGGCATGAGACGGAAGGTCATGAATAGGCTAGCAGTCACATCCATGCACGAGGAACTTCAGTATGTTTGATCTGGTCTCCTGCATAAATGGAATATCTCAGCTTGCCAAGTCCAGTATGTGAAAAAGAACCACAATTAGGGACAGAAACACACTGGAAGAAACCCCATTATCTTGAAATGTACTTAACTTCAAAAAATAAGTTTCTTCACTTGACTTCCCTGGCTTGCAGTATGGTTTCTGATTTTTAAACATTCTTTTCTCTTGCCTGTTGCTAAGTGAAAGTCTTACATAAACAAAGGAAATCAACTGTGCTAAAAGGATGGAAATGACTGTATGCAAAAAGCTGTCAAATCTACAGAGTAAGCAAACTGGAAGAAAACATTTCTTAACGTAATCCTTTCAGTTACAGCAATGCTCTGCAGTACTCACACTGTTCAGAGAAAGTGTTGTGGATTACAGCTGTTAGGATTAATTCTCTCGTTTTAAGAAAGAGTTTCTGTAGCCTCAGTGATATGCTTGAGGCTTTTGGGGGGCTTTTTCTGGTTTTGCTTTTCTTTTTCAGTAGGAGCAATTTTGATGATAAATATCAGCATGAAATGTCTAGCACATTGTGAGGACCTGCAGGGTCATGTTCTAGTTACTTAAAGAGACTATGGCATTGTTCAGCTTCCCACTACATGGTCACAGGAGAGGGATGGAAAACTGAAAGCAAACAGGTCATACGTGGGCATGAAATCATCCTTTGGATGCTTTTTTCTCTCTGTTGCAGCTACGGGCAGGCTATACTTCAAAACAAGGTGCTTCAGCTGAACACCTAGGGTGACAAATCAAGACTCTAGTACTGGAAGAGCTAATCTTAAAGACAAGCTTTATGACCAGAAGCTCACACAGTGCTTTACTTCTCTCTATACTGTGACCAAAATGCGTGTTTGGATGTAAGCATGGTCTCTGGTCAAGTATCAAGATTTACTTCAATTACAGAAATTCTATCTACCTATTCATATTAAATGGATATATAACTGTTGGTTTAAATAAATGTCAGTAGACACAGAAAAAAAATCTCATGGCTTGTGTCACAATTCTCAAACTATGATCTGCAGGCAGTTAACAACTTAGACATGCTAGCTGTTCTGATTTCCAGCTACAAGCAGCTTAAGTAGATTAAATATTACCCCAGATTCTGCTCATAGTAATACAAGGGACATTAAGCACTCAGGAGTACAGGTGTTCTGCATACTCATTGAATAGGAAAGGCCCAAGAGACACGCTTATTAATACACCCTTTTTTCAAAAATTTTGAGGATTCCTACAGTAACAGCAAAATCTAGTCCAGTAAGAGGGAGTAAGTACAGAATGCTATGGAATTTAGCACCTATAAATATGCTTCCTTTGAAATGGTGAATTAGATGTGCAGCAGGATCTGGTCACACTTCAAAGAATAATATGCAGAGCTGAAGATCCATCTGTTTGCTCTTGCTATCACCATTGAGGCTGCTGTATGTTAAGCAGTCTTTCGAGTACTTCAAAGCATGTTTGAAGTCTTCGCTATGCCTATCCCATGCACACAAAAAAAAGCAGAAGTGCCTTAACAATATGAGTAGCTGGTGGTTTTGTTCATTTTAGTTGTAAGTGAAAACAATTTGTTCCTACTTGTATCATTTCTGGACTTTTTTTTTTCTTTATTTTTTAGCTACGATAGCGAGGGCCGTCTAACAAATGTTACATTCCCAACTGGAGTTGTCACTAACCTTCATGGGGAAATGGAAAGGGCCATTACAGTGGACATTGAGTCATCCAGCAGAGAGGAAGATGTCAGCATCACTTCCAACTTATCATCAATTGATTCTTTCTATACCATGGTTCAAGGTACTGTAAACAAAAGATTTCTCAGCAGATACCGGCCTGAAAACTGTTTTCTGGTGGTACAAGCAGCTCCAAATAGAAGTGAAACTTTAGGGGAATAGTGTCTGGAGGAAGGGGTGATACATACACAGTTTTACACCTATACAAAAACGACTGTTCAGGAAAAGCAGTAGTTGCAACAAAAGTAGCATTAAGTTTTCTAACCAAATAGGTTTTGTAAGCAGCTATGGGAAGTAGAATACTTACTTTGTATTAAAAAGGAATCTTGGAAAGAAGAGATGGATTGAAAGGGAAGTAGGTACAGAAATAGTATGAAGTGATATTTTAGCTTAAAAATAGCATGTAATATCCCAGCAACCACATCCCTGCAAAAGTGAATAGTCATACTATACTTAGAATTAGGCCAAAAATGCCTAATGAAACAGCAGAGAATGTGTTTTGTTCCAGTCCAAAGAATATACTGTGAGGATGAGACTTTCTTAGGTGTTTAAGTAACTTTGATGATAGGTCCTAAAGGCATTTTTCCTCCTCTGGGATACACTCGTTCTTAACAATCTCACCCTGGCTCTTTATTACCATTGGGTCAGTTATGTGAAGTCAAGATGCACATATTGCATAAAGTGTCCAGTACAAAGGCAGAGTCTTAACCCATGTAGGTAACCTGTAATGCTCTTTTTGGCCTTTTCAGATCAGTTGAGAAATAGCTACCAGATTGGTTATGATGGCTCACTGAGAATCCTGTACGCCAGCGGCCTGGACTCACACTACCAGACAGAACCACACGTCTTGGCTGGCACTGCCAACCCAACCATGGCAAAGAGAAACATGACCCTCCCAGGGGAGAACGGACAGAACCTGGTGGAGTGGCGATTCCGGAAGGAGCAAGCCCAAGGAAAAGTCAACGTCTTTGGCCGAAAGCTTAGGGTAAGCACACAAGCATGAGTGGTATCTACTGCATTCTCATTAAGGAACAAGGAAATGTAAATACATTCCTGTAGGTATTGCCATCCAGCAACCACAGAATATTTACTGTAGACAAGCTGACTGTAGATGTGGAAGTTGTTTTTATTACTTCACTTATTGGCTGTTTTATTTATTAATTGCTCTTTTCTGTGTGTCGTGGTTTAACCCCGGACAGCAGCCAAGCCCCGCACAGCTGCTCGCTCACTTCCCCACCAGCAGGATTGGGGAGAATTGGAACATTAAAACGTAGAGAACTTGTGGGTTGAGATAAAGACAGTTTAACAGGGAAAGCAAAAGCCACACACACACACACACAAACAAAGTGAAACAAGGAATGAATTCACTGCTTCCCATGGGCAGGCAGGTGTTCAGCCATCCCCAGGAGAGCAGGGCCCCATCACACGTAACGGTGACTTGGGAGGACAAACACCATCACTCCAAACGTGCCCCACTTTACATACTGAGCATGATGCCATATGGTCTGAATATCCCTTTGGTCAGTTGGGGTCACCTGTCCTGCCTATGTCTCCTCCCAGTCTCCCACACACCCCCAGTCTCCTCTCCAGTGTGGCAGTACCGAAAGTGAAAAAGGCCTTGGCTCTTTGGAAGCCCCACCCAGCAATAATGAAAACATTTCTAGGTTATCAACCCTATGCTCAGCACAAATCCAAAACATAGCCCTGTACTCTGTGAAGAAATACCCCAGCTAAAATCAGCACTCTGTGGAATTTAAATTGTTGTGTTTAGCTTGAAATGGCTAAAAAGAATAGTTTTCTGCTTTCCTTCACTATTTTTCTTTCTGGTACTGAATTCATGTAACTGATTCGGAATCCTGTTTTAAATTATTCTTCCATAAGTTAGCACAATTCCTGAATTTTATTTCTTTTTTTTATTTTAAATTAAAATTGTATTGAGACTCACTCTTATGGTAGAAAGGGTTTAACTGTGTGTGCATGAGTATGGCATATTCCTCTAACATATGTCTTTACCATTTTGTTGGCATTTCTTCTTCCTATATAGTGAGTGAAATACAAGTAGGAAGCAAACTATGATTTATGACAGCCATTTGGTAAAGACAACAGAGATTAAGCATTTAAAATTGTGTTGCCAGGAGACCATTTCAAGACCACATCAAAGGTTTGACTTACTATTAGAACAGAACTCAGTTCTTTAAAATAAGGCCTAGGCAGTGTATCAAGTGAAAGTAAGTCATTTCAGACCACTTGACTTCTTGCCATTTGAAATCTTAAAATATTTTATATCTTCCATCAGGGCAAGACAGGAGGGGATGCTTATGCAGGTTATATTCCTCTCTACCACTTTCTCTACAAGAGGAATACATTTTTTTCCAAGAAGGAATAACAACTATGCACAGTAGCAGCTGCTTAAGAACAATATATTAGTAACTACCTGTGGCAGCTATCTTACATTGATAAGGAAGAGGAAAAGGAAGCCATAATTCTGAAGCTCATCCTTGTGGTTCTGGTTCATAGGCATGTCATTATATACCACAGTGGTATAATACACCTGCCAAGTCATTTGTGAAAGAAGCCCAGGAGAGGTTTGGCAGTGAAACAAACCACCACGAGTACAGTTCTCAGAAGTGATGCTAAGTTTTGGCATTCAGCTGCAGAGGAGGTAAAAGTTAAAAAGAGGAGGTAAAGTTGTCATGGGCAGCATTAACTTAGAAGAATTAATACCAAAAGAAAAAGAAAAAAAAACCAAACAAACAAAGAAGTGCAAACAAAAGGGAAAGATTTAACAAAATGGGAGGGAAAATGAAAGATTACAGATTAAGATAAAATAATACTCATTAAAAGTGTACATAGGAATGGGAGAAGTAGGGCAGGTGGAGAATGATCTAATAAAAGACAAGTGCCTCAAATAAAGAAGAAAAGAAACTTGTCAGCAATGAAAACGAAAAAAAAGGAACGTTTTGTGAAATTGATTTACATGGAAAGATATTACCGAAATGTCAGTTGGGGGTGGATGGGGGGGATGTAGGAAAGCAGAAAAAGAAAACAAGAGAAAGAAGAACAGGAATAATTTATGGAGCTCATCATTTCTATGTACAGAGGATATGTCATCAACGTTTTTCTGCAAAGAAGACAAATGTAGACAAGAAACAGTGATGAAATATATTGCCGGTAAAGGTACTCATCTCTGTGACACTCACTGTGTTACATATATGCAGTATCTAATGTTAAAAAGTACGCTGTCAGGTACTCTCTTGGGATTTATCTTGTATTAGTTCTACCCAGTACTAGTAATCTTTCTAGAGAAATTAATTAGGAATTATGTTGCCCTTCCTCAACAGTTTTCAGTCAATCTTGCTTTTGTTCTGACTTGGTTTGTAATTGTTCAATAAGCTAGTTCTTCTCTGGAGCTGTGTCTTTGGTTTATGAGCTGGTCATAGGCAAAGGTCCTGCTAGTCCTCTGAATGAAAGAGCCTTTTAGGGCCTTTGTACTGAGGGTCTCACAAAGGTAAAGGAGCTGGTATAAACTCTGTCTCAAGGGATGCACGAGAGCAGACAGGTAACACAGACAAGGGAGCTCACAAGAGGAGTCTCCTCTTGAGACCTGACATACTCCAGGCTATGCAGAGGTCCCCAGTTTTCACATTACCTCTTGAATCTCTCTGTAAGACACAGCAATACTGTTCCTACTCCTAACAGAGGAACAACAGACAATTTCATACTTCTCACTGGAAAGAAAATCAGGAATTAAAGTAGAGGAGGATAGATGGAGATGTAAATTACTGAAACCTATCAGGACAGTAGGTAAGGACTGTCAAAAGACTTAGTTTTGTGTCATTAAGTGTTTCTTCTGAAAATTTCCTCAAGTACAATTTTTATCATAATGAAATCCAGAGGTCTCAAATGTATTTGGAGTGTGGTTAGCTTGGACACAATAAACATTCAACTTTTCCTCTAAAAGTGTTTTTCTAGCAGAGATGTTATTAAGAAGCACTTCAGAGGAAGGTACTGCTTTAGCTCTTACAGTGTTATTCCAGTGTTTAATGTTATTCCAGTTATTCCAGTTTAGTGTTCAGTGTTATTCCAGCCCTACACTGCCCAATGAAACAAGCTATATCACCAAAACTCATTGTTCCTTCTCATTGCCATTTCTATTGTGAGATTAGGCAAGACAGCCAAAATTCCACCAAAAGCTCACATGCCTGAATGCAAGAGCTCTGTCAGCAAAGTCTGAAAGCATGAAACTGGCTGGAAGAAGAGGTATTTCCTTTCCTTCCCCTCATATCCTGCCCTTACACAGAGCAGACAGATGGGAAGAGAGAAGGCAAGGCATATCTGTTACCATCCAGGTTAGCAGCTAGGGCAGTGAGACAGCAGATTAAATACTTTGTTGCAATTTATCCAGGAAGGATGTGCTTAGCCAAGAAATTAACCACAATTGCTTGGATGTCTGCCTCAACCATGAAACCACCCTTCTTTGTTTGCCAGTTCAGAAATCAGAAGTGTCCATTTTAACTTCAGTGTCTAATCCCGAGAGGTGGACAAGAAAATTTATAAAAATCATTATTAAATGTAAAATAAGGAAGGTGAGGTATAGGGAAAGGAAAGGAAAAAAATCAGAGAAGCAAAACAGGCAGGGACATGCAGAGGTGAGTGCAGGCATATGTGGGAGACACGGGGAAAAAAAAGCCAGAGGTAAAGAAAATTTAAAAATTAATTTAGGTAAATAAGCTAATATTAGATGTTGGAAAATTAAAATAAAAACTCCCTGAAAACAAGTAAAAAAATATTACCAAAAATGAGTTGAATAGAAGTACTTCACAGCTAAGCTTAACCTACTTCTATAGTCAGTCTTGTAGCATTAGTTTTTCAGATTATATTTAAATAACTTTCGATGGTTCATTAAATAGGTAAAACAGCTATTCTGCATCTATTAGATTTTGTGTTCTTTACTTAGTAGATTTACATGAAAGTGTGAATTTTTTTTCCTAAATTGATTGTGCAGATTCTTTTCATGCCAGTGATTTCATATTAACAAGGGAAGGGTATTGTACATAAATAGAGAGACAGACTGAGCAAAACAGAGCATTTGGAGGAACTTTTTTTCCTATTTGCCTATGACTTATTACCAGCATTTATAATACTTTTCATACCAATAATAAAGGATCTTATTTATATTGATCTTTTAGAAGCTTATCAGCCTCAGGGTGTAAGTACCAACATCCACGGCATATGGAGTTTTGAACATTCAACCTGAAAAATGAAAAAATCTTCCAGTCATTTCTTTGGTGTATCCCTACCTATTATCTTGTTCTTTTCTGAATGTTATTTAGCTATCTTTGTTCACCCTTTGTAATGTATGTATGAGGTACCTGAAAAGGAATTCTGAAAACTTTATAATACACATAGCTCTCTGTCCATTTCTACCCTACTTCCCACATGTTTGCAAAATACAGTGTCAAAAAATCTCAGCTACCAGTTTTTCACCCCACCTGGAACAAATTTAAATAGACACAGCAGATACAGAAGTGGTTTACAGATGAACAAAGATATCCTTGAGGCCTGTTGGAGAACACTAAAGCACAATTCAGTGCTGAGGGGAATGGAGAAGTGCAAAGATACTGATACAGGAAAAGAAAACCAGACATTTTCCTTTTATAAATTCAAAAATGAGAGCTAATTCAATGAAACCGAGAGTTGGCATATTTTGAACACTAAAGGGAGGTGGGGGTAGATTTCAGTGTAGAAGTATTACATAGAAATCACTTTCCATCACTGTAGTTTACATATATCAATAACAAGGTTTTCAACAGAAATGTATCTATGCTAAGGCTTTATTTTCAAATTAAAATACTTATAAACTTCAAAGCATTTTTAACTGTTTTTCAGTGGTTCAGTAGTCTTCCACTCATTTATGACTTTAAGTGTTCAGTTAACTAGGAGAAAGACATAATCCTCTACTAAGGATTTCAGCCTTATAAATACATTGCAGCAGTGGATGGTATACTGAGTTAAAATTTCCATTTGATTCAGAAGGGTAATGCCTATGTTTTAAAAACCGTTTAACCTTAATTTGAAGATCTTAATCTCGTATTTACTATTTTGAAAAATACTTGCTGTGAAGGACTGGGATTCAGTTCTTTCTTAGCATGATTGTTATGAACTGGAAAAGCAGTTGCTGGGAATATATTTTGACAGTAATTTGCTAGATATACTTCAGACTGCCTACTAAAGAAGTAGTTTGTTCATTGAAATGACCCCATTTATTACAGAAGTTTTCAGTACACATCTTTCAGTATTTTCTTAACAGTTGACTAAGCATCAAGAAAGAACACATTGCAACAAATTCTGAGCCCTCTCTTCATATAATCAGACCTTCTAAGGTAGATACTATTATAGTGCCTTACAATTATATCAAGAAGTTGCTAAAATACTTTACACATACAGCAAATCAATCACTGTAAATGGTATTTAAAGAATAGCTAGCTTTGTGGAAATAACAGGTGGCTGGGGTTTGAACAGCATGATTTATTGTGTCATTTTGTTTGCTTTAAAAAGGTTAATGGCAGAAACCTCCTTTCAGTTGACTTCGATCGAACCACAAAGACAGAAAAGATCTACGATGACCACCGTAAATTCCTGCTGAGGATTGCCTACGACACGTCAGGGCACCCCACCCTGTGGCTCCCGAGCAGCAAGCTGATGGCTGTCAATGTCACCTATTCATCCACAGGTCAAATAGGCAGCATACAGCGAGGCACGACTAGTGAAAAAATAGAGTATGATGGACAGGGAAGGATAGTGTCTAGAGTGTTTGCTGATGGGAAAACCTGGAGTTACACATACTTGGAAAAGGTAAAGAACACTCAGGTTTTTAAAAATGCTTGGAATGTGCTGAAATTCTGCAGCACCTCCCTGCTGCATGCAAAGCAAAAAAATAGGTAGTAGAAGCACATTGCAATTATTCTAAGTATCAACATGTGATTCCAAGGGGAATGTTTCATTCCACTGATACGTAATCATGCTGTAGCTAATTGCTAGGAATTGATGTGTTTTTAAATTATTTAGGCCATTGACTAACAAGAAGCATCTGCATTTCCCTTTTATCTTAACACTTGAAATAAGGTACAGAGACTATCTGCAATTCAATTCAACTGAAAATAATTTGTTTGCAAATGCTCCACTGTTGTGGGCTTTTTTCACTACCAAGAAAAGCTCTTTTTTTCTAAATAGTTACAACTGTCAATTTGTACTTGCTATATGTTGTAGCACCAAAGTAAGGGATAGGCAAAAGATTAGGAGTCAATACATATGTAACAATTGCTGAATGACAGCTCTCCTTCTAGAAATATCTGTGAAAATCACCCTTGTGAGATATGCAGAAAGAGAATCCATTTCTTTTAGGGATTTAAATATATTTCTGTTGAAGATGTTGCTCAGCAAATACTGTTTACTAGTTACGACAGACATCATTTAATCAAGATCTATGATACATAATAGCCACACATTAGGAAAATGTCAGAATAATTGAAGTAGTTCTTTTGATATGAATAATCAAACAATTGTTTTGCCTATGTCTCAAAAGCTTACAGAACAAGAACACGGTATTCAGAGATCTCAGGCTATTCAAATTCTTCGAAATCATTTCTAATTGTAGGGAAGAAATTGTATCTCCCATATGTTGTTCTCCTCATGAGTTAATGGCTCCAAGACAGTTTTACTTCTTCCCATATTAAACATGACTTATCTGAATCCATTGACAATCTGCTGTTTAGCTGTGAATGCTTGATAAAAGAGTGATACAGTCATAACAAGTAGCAAATTATGAATGTGGAACTACTAATTACAGAACCCCTTACAATTAAGCATACAAGTAAATTAGGCAGGGAGATGTTAACAACATGTAAGGTCAATGATAACTCAATTAAAGAGGAGATAATTTTCTCAAGTGGGAATGTCACATTTTTGTGAAGAAATAGTATCAGTATATGGCGGGAGGGGAGATACTGCACCATTTGTCACATGATAAAAATCTGTTCTTAATTTTCAGTCAATGGTTCTTCTGCTCCATAGCCAGCGGCAGTATATCTTCGAATATGATTTGTTGGACCGGCTTTCTGCTGTCACCATGCCCAGTGTTGCTCGTCACACCATGCAGACTATCCGCTCCATCGGCTATTACCGGAATATATACAACCCCCCGGAAAGCAATGCTTCTGTTATAATGGACTACAATGAAGAAGGGCAGCTCCTTCAAACTGCTTTCCTGGGGACAAGCCGAAGAGTATTATTCAAGTACAGACGGCAGACCAAGCTCTCAGAAATTTTGTATGATAGTACAAGAGTTAGTTTTACTTATGATGAGACAGCAGGAGTTCTGAAAACAGTAAACCTCCAAAGCGATGGTTTTATCTGCACCATTAGATACAGACAAATTGGCCCTTTGATTGACAGACAGATTTTCCGCTTTAGTGAAGATGGAATGGTAAATGCCCGATTTGACTACAGCTATGACAATAGCTTCAGAGTGACTAGCATGCAAGGTGTCATCAATGAAACCCCATTGCCTATTGATCTCTACCAGTTTGATGATATCTCTGGCAAAGTTGAACAGTTTGGAAAATTTGGAGTTATATATTATGATATTAACCAGATCATTTCAACAGCTGTGATGACATACACAAAACACTTCGATGCACATGGGCGCATCAAGGAAATTCAGTATGAAATATTTCGGTCATTAATGTATTGGATTACAATTCAGTATGATAACATGGGACGAGTGACGAAAAGAGAAATTAAGATTGGGCCATTTGCCAACACCACAAAATATGCTTACGAATATGATGTAGACGGTCAGCTCCAGACAGTTTATCTGAATGAAAAAATAATGTGGCGATACAACTATGACCTGAATGGCAACCTGCACTTGCTCAACCCCAGCAGCAGCGCCCGTTTGACACCACTTCGGTATGACCTGAGAGACAGAATAACTCGACTAGGAGATGTGCAGTACAGGTTAGATGAAGACGGATTTCTGCGTCAGAGGGGCACCGAAATCTTTGAATACAGTTCAAAGGGCCTTCTTACTCGAGTTTATAGCAAAGGCAGTGGCTGGACAGTGATTTACCGTTATGATGGACTTGGACGACGAGTTTCCAGTAAAACTAGCCTTGGGCAGCATCTCCAGTTCTTTTACGCAGACCTTACTTACCCAACCAGGATAACTCATGTATATAACCACTCAAGTTCTGAAATCACATCTCTATACTATGATCTGCAAGGACATCTTTTTGCCATGGAAATTAGCAGTGGAGATGAGTTTTACATTGCATCAGACAATACAGGGACACCACTGGCTGTTTTCAGTAGCAATGGTCTCATGCTTAAACAAATTCAATACACTGCCTATGGAGAGATCTATTTTGACTCTAACCTTGACTTCCAGCTGGTAATTGGATTCCACGGAGGCTTATACGACCCACTGACCAAACTAGTCCACTTTGGAGAAAGAGATTATGACATACTGGCAGGCCGGTGGACAACACCTGATATTGAAATCTGGAAGAGAATTGGGAAGGATCCAGCTCCTTTTAATTTGTACATGTTTAGAAATAACAACCCAGCCAGTAAAATACACGATGTGAAGGATTATATCACAGGTAAGACAAGGTTACTTGATTGCAGCTTGGGGATGCTGGATCTACAGGCGTCCAGTTTAGAGGGAGTGAGACTGTAGGTAGCAAGGGCAGGAAGGGTCCTTCTGTGATCAGTTTAACACACCAGCATCACAGAAAATATTCACTGGAAGTTGGTATTTTCCAGGGTAGACTTCTGCAAGGCTGCTAATGTAAATGGCTCAATAAGCTCCAGGGCTAGCACAAAGTAATGTGTACACAGCCAGGTGCAGGGAACGAGGAGTAGGGTAGTATAGAAAAAGGAGTGAACTTCTCTTTTGGCAAAAAATGGTGCTAATATAGTAACTTCCGTATCTCAATTCTTAGAGAACTTACATGCTTTTTGTTGTTCTAGAGTTAGTGATGCATAGTGTTTTCTCTTATTCTACATACAAAAAGTCTGACTGCATGACACCAGAATTTTTGGAAAAATGTATGCCTCTGATACATTTGATTTTTTGTATTTGAATTAAATGTAAATAATCCAAAATACACAGACATTGCCAGTCTACAGGAAGGGCTCAGCCCCAGTTACTTAGGAGCTGCAAGACTACCACTTAGAAGAGCATCCTGGGAATCAAGTGGGTTTGCATTCATTTAACAAACAGCAGCTATTAAGTGGGTTGCTAGCAGGCTGCCTGGGAGTAAGAATAAAAACAGACCTCTGAATCTGTCCTCCTTTAGCAGCATGTGCTGTAGGGCATGCAGTTGGAATCAGATTCTTTGTGGCATTGAAAATTGTGCACTTAGTTCAGAAATTGCACTCAAAATACAGTTTTGGTTCTTTTCTTAACATCTTTGATGTTTGAAATGCACAGGCACACAATGCTTATATAAGGTTATTATTACAATTGGTAATTTGGCTGACTGGCAGTTTTAGATGCAGCACCTCATGAGGCATATCATTTATTTGAAATATTAGAAATTATTTTAAGATAAATACTTTTTATTCTTTTAGTTTTTGGAAAAATCTGCTTCCTTATTCCACACATTGTGAGCTTTCTTAAATAAAAAATATTAGACTTAGTAAGGAGCACTCTGCCAACCTCTAAGCTTAGTATTTGAGGAAAATAAAAAACAGAAACAAGGCAGAGCACTCTTTCTTGCCAAACAATTGTTAACTGATTGTTGGCACCCTAATTTATTTTTAACAGAACATAAAAGGTATCATAAATAATGTTATCTAATGATAATTTGGTATCCTGTCTGCTTACTGATGCATTTCATTAGCTTTTCATTTCATCTATCCCACATCATCTTGAAGAGGAGCAGATTTCTCTTGAATCAACAAAAAATATCTGCCAAATTATTTAAAAGGTAATTGGCCATATAGGTGCTATTTCAGGAGTAGTTTGAAGTCATTACAATAACACAAACCAAAAGGACAGGATGTGCTCTGCAGTACTTTTTTTTTGGCTTTGTTTTGAAGTATTGATGACAAAGGTGTGACATAAAGCATGTTTAACCTGACCATGAAATTCCAGTTAGTGTAGGCTGTGTGACAAGGAAGTCTGCTCTTAATTGCGCTGCCATAATTGTTCTAGAAGTCACCAAGGCCATCAGACTTGCTGAACCCTGCAACCTCTACACTGAGCCTAGTGCAACTCTTACCTAGAACTGACATTTTCTTTGATGTTTATAACTGTAATTTTCCTGTATAGGTTTGCTGTTGCCATACAAAAGGAAATCAACTATGCCAAAAGCTCTTCTATGTAAAAATTGTATGGTTGCAAAATACAGAACAATTCTAATATTTTTCTCTCTTTTTTTTCTTGTCATTATTCCCTTTCAGATGTTAACAGCTGGCTGGTGACATTCGGCTTCCATCTGCACAATGCCATCCCTGGCTTCCCTGTTCCGAAATTTGATTTAACAGAACCTTCTTATGAACTTGTGAAAAGCCAGCAATGGGAAGACATACCAGTAAGAAACAAAACTAAACACACAAATTGATCAAGATAGAATGTTCCCTTCTATTCAGATCTTATTAGGCATGGATAATTCTGAAAGCCATGGTTATTTGCTAAGTTCAGTCCGAACTTAGTACCTTTATCTAGTTTCAAAATAATATAAGAAATTACAGATGGAGGATTTTTTTACAGATTTGCTAAGTTAGGTACTATTTTATACAAGCTTTTGTTTGCTTTTAGCAATTATAAAAATTTTAAAAGACAATAATCAATGAAAAGAAGTTTAAGATGCTCTAAAGATGTCTAATTTTCATAGCAGAAACTACAGAGATTATATTTGTACCAACATTCTGCCTGAAGACAGTAACTGAATGTAGTAAAAAAGAGATGGTGAAATAAACAGAAGAGGTGATATAACATACACATACCAGGCACCACTATAATTTTGCTTCTTTTTAATATGAACCATGCGTTATGGACACTATGTGTTATATGTAAAGATAAAATACTGAAACTGAAATTTCCTGAGGTAAAACCTACTATATTACATAAAACTCAGGTGCTTATGAAGTTCTTTGAAAGCAAAAATTGAACTTTCATCCTGAAAACCTGCTACAGTTTTAAATAATGAAAGAAATGCATGTGGAAGTAAAATATAAGTCTGCTGTTTAAGACAATTGTATTTACAAATTAGGCTTACTCAAAGATCAAATACCTATGCCCTCAAAAATACTATGGTTTTCAGTTTAGAAGGAAGAGTTAAGAGACACTAAAATGAGTGATCCCATTCTAAGCCGTCAAAGAAAAGAGCTCTTTTTACAAGAATGATGATAAAGAATGTTACAAGAATTAAAGATGATACAAACTTTAAAAACCCTACAACCTAATGTAGACCAAAAGTCCTTAGAACAGTAGCCCAGCAGAAGGGGACATACAGAAGCTAACTTTGCATTTAGTTAGTTAGTTAGTTGGTTAGTTGGTTGGTTGGTTGGTTGGTTGGTTGGTTTAGTTTAGTTTAGTTTAGTTTAGTTTAGTTTAGTTTAGTTAGTTTTTAACAGCAAGGAATTGAGTAATAGGGAAAGACTTTAGAGCACAGCATGAGATTAGTGTCTCCCATGAGGAACGAAAGCAGTGAAGGAGCATGGCAAGCACTCTGGTTGTATTGGGAGATAAGAGACCCGTCATCAGGCATGGCTGTGAAGAGCTATCAGAGGTTGTTTAGTTAGGTCTCAAAGGCTAAAGAATGAAATCATCCACTAAAACCAGCAAAGGCATACCAGGAACAGAACCAGTCTGATCAAAGAGATGAGAGCAGACCGCTAGTTGTCAAAAATATTCCAGGATAGAGCTCAATAACATGAGGCATGCCAGGAGCATGTGACATGACAGAGCGAGAAGCGCGTGATAGGAAAACAAAGATTCAAAATTCTCAGGTAGGAAGAAGCTGCAACTCTGATATTCACTGGTGAACAAGCAAATGCAACCAGGAAGCAGAAGTAAACACACAAACCACTTGGTATTTTGAAACATTCTGGAGTGAGTGAGCTTTACTGAGCTCTGAGGATACATGTTAAAAATAAACAAACTTTGTCATTATGAAGTTGCTATAGCATCTTACTGTTCTCACTGATGATTGCTGTCTACAGTATATTTTGTGCTCATCAACTTTCATGCAGGATTTACAACAGCTGAAATCCATACTTTTTAGCAAATGCAGACCAAAATCTGCTACATTCAAGAAGAATGGAGAGTCAAGGTTAATTCATAATTCTCTCAGGAGTTCTCCCCTCCAGAAAGCTGTCCTTGTGGCAAAAACAAAGAAGCCTTTGCAAACTTTTTGCCACGCTTTGATAAGCAGCAAGGCTGAATTAAGGTTGTATGAATCTTAGGGACTCCTGCTTGGTCTCCCATCCAGAAATTTAGGAAAACAAAACAGGTTTTTGACTCGTTTGTCAGCAGTGAATCAAATGGTTTAAGCAGTATTTTACTAAAAGGAGAGGGGATCAATTGGAAGATAAACTGGATCATCATCAAAAACTAAGAACCCATTTTCAAAAGTGCAGCCAAAGCTACTTAAATCTTTGTTTCCTGCTGAAGCAACTGCCAGGGCAGCTGTCTGCTCCCCACCTCTATCAGTACAGCTCATTCACAGCTTGTTGCTTTTAAGACCCAGGGTTAGACTGATAAGATGTGTCTATTCAGCACAGTTGTGAGGTCTCATCCCAACCTTAGCTGACCCAGTAATTTGAGCTGTCCTGCTATCTAGGTGCACTAGCTAACCATTCTTGCTAGCTGCTCCTGCTCTTTCAGCTGTCCAGGCTAACCACTGCAGTTATGCTGGCAGGTCCTATTCCCCAGCCATCCTCTCTTCATCAAGAGTGCCTCTGGCACAGGGGGCTACACACAGCTCTTCCATGACATTCTGCTATCCGAGCTTTTCCATTAGACTGGCTTGTTGGTTCTTTCAATCATTGTCCCTTGTCTTTGCTAGCTATGAACAAAACACTGCTGTATTCAGGGTTGCACCCATCTAATGTTCTTGGGGAAAAGCTCTTTTAGGCAGGAAGCTGATACTTGAAGTGAAATGGAAGGTCACACAGCCAGATTGGCCACAGTCTTTTCACACATCCGCTTTTATCAGTTTCTTTAAGTACTTGCAAGAAAGGGTATCAGTCCCCAGTATTCCACCTCAGTGGTCCATACCATTAGGTTCCCTCTCTTTTACTGTAAAGACTCTCATTACAGTTTGATTTCCCTCATTTCTTTAGCAGCTTGAGGGATTATGAGAGCCTCCCTGCAGTTTGGTCTCAGGCTGCAGCTACTTGAGAGACTCTTATCTCCTTACTCAGCGTAAAGAAAGGCTTGTTCCAGTTCTAAAGCACAGATTCATGACCTGCAAAAATCTCCTCAGTTTGACTGGACTCATGGTAGACAGGAATCATAATTGAACAAGCTCAGAGGAAGAGATGACACCATAGTAAGATGACACTATAGTAAGACATCTCTTACCTGTATTAACATGACATGGCCTGGCAATGTGCACTGCAGCCCAGAAAGTCAGCCGTGTCCTGGGCTGCATCAAAATCAGCATGGCCAGCAGGGCAAGGGAGGGGATTCTGCCCCTCTACTCTGCTTTTGTGAGACCTCAGCTGAAACACAGCATCTGGCCCTGGGGTCCCCAGCGCAGGAAGGACATAATCCTGTTCAAGCAAGTCCAGAGGAGGGCCACCTCTCCTGTGAGGAAAGGAATTGGGATTGTTCAGCCTGGAAAAGAGAAGGCTTTCAGGAAACTTAATTGCAGCCTTCCAGTACTTGAAGGAACTTACAGGAAAGATGGGGTGAGACTATTTGCAAGAGCAGGTGGTGACAGGACTAGGGCGAACGGATTCAAATTGAAAGAGAGTAGGTTTAGATTACATATTAGGACTAAATTCTTTACTGTGAAGGTGGTGAGGCCCTGAAACAAGCTGCTAGGGAGGTTGTGGATGTCCCATCACTGAAGGTGTTCAAGGCCAGG